>JANIJG010005703.1:0-67072 GCA_024611175.1 Megaceryle torquata
CCGCTCTCCTCAGGCCTCAGCAGTGCCTGGCAGAGAACAACGGCACCGATTGTGCTGCAGCCCGGGAGCCTGGGAGGCTCTGCACAGTGACACCACCACAGTGTCTGGACAGCTGCAGGGAACGGGTGTCCGAACCTTCTGGTTTTGATCTACTTTTATATGTAAATTCAGTAAACATAGTTTCTAATTTCTCTACACACAGAGCCATTCAAGTCTCCTGAGCCCTGCAGGCAGGCAGTTTTGTGGTCCCGTAATAAGGTGCAAGAGCCAGGCTGATCCTGACTTGGGAAGTGGAACGGGGACAGCAAGGAGCAAAGCTGGAATGGAAAAGTGGGGGAGAGAGCCCAGCAGGCCTGTACTTCCCAATCCTGCTCTTCCCAAGGAAGATGGCATCTGCTTCCTGCTGGCACAAGCCTCCGGGAAGCAGCTCCCACACCCTCCCTCAAGCACAGCAGCAGCAAGCCTGGTCTTCCCATGCTTCAGTAGGGGCAAGCACCTTGGCTATTGCTGCTCCTGGGCACACAGTAAATCTGTTGTTAGCATCTGAAGAGAGTAAATGCTTCATTTCCTTAATTTTCCTTCAGTGTTTGTCTGCTATAAGGGATGATTTCAGAATGGCTGGTAAGCAGCAAGGCATTGCATTTCTATAGGTGAGGGAAATCTCTACACAGGTACAGGACAATGTCCCCAGCCTTTCCAGTCTAAGATCCATGGGTAGCAAGGCTGCTCCTCCAGTGAATTCCAACAGGCAGAGTGGGAGCTGGTGAATTAGAATGACAGCAGCCTTTGATGACCAGCTTTAGCCAGATGCTCCTCGGCTCTCCTTCAGACAGCACAAATCTCAAGGACCTCTGGGAAGGTTGTTGCTCCCCTGAGGGTACCATATGAACTGACGCTCCATACGAACTGATTACATCATATTTTCATTAAGATTTAGGCTTTCACTTAGAAAAAAAAGTGTTATCTAGAAAAAGTGTTTTCTACATGTTCTCTTTGAAAAGAAGACACAGGGATCTGATGAAGAACCGTATTGTTGATCTCTGAAAAAAGCAGTGTGGATTGGTTGAGTTGCTTTAACAGAGGTAGATACTCTCATCTGGGATGACCTACTATTTCTGGCACAACTCCAAGGGACTGACAGACATTACACAGCATCTATGGGAGGCCTTCTCCCTGCTGGGGAGGCACCTGGAGGACAGAAGGAAGACCTAAGTGATGTAAGATGGTCTAGATGTTCATGTTTAGGCATCCCACCTGAAAAGTCTCTGTACCAAGTGGCTTTTCCATGCTGTGAGGAGAAAGGCTTCAGAGATCACCTTATTTCAGAAATGAACAATAGCAGTAATTCAGTCCCCAGAACGTTTTGTGCCAGGCTCTGTTTCCATTCCTAGGCTCTGTCTGGCCTCAAGCATGCAGTGCACTGCAGCCAGCCACCTGACCAGTGCGCTGTCTCTCTGGGCACCCCAAGGCAGTCAAGTTCAGAGGGTCACCTAGAAGACTGAGAGCTAGGCTGTGAACCTGGGCGTTTGTTGTTGTGTACTTGAGTTATCTATATGAACCCCACTGGCTGCTTTGAGCTCTCTGACCCTTTGCTGCAGCCATGACCCAGACCTTTATATCTGAGCTGAAGCAGATAAACTTTCAGTGGCCCAGGCAAGTAGGAGCTAGAGGGAAAATGAAATGGCTGAAAACAGAGGAGGGGAAGGAGAGTAGGAATGGCAGAAGACCTTTCCTCCATGTGAGTGCCATGCAATGATCCGTTCGGTAACTACCACACCCTGCTATGTCCTAGAGCTATTTTTATCTGATGACTCTTCAGTGCTGAGTCATTCCAGTGCTCATCTGACACACACTTATGAACCACGAAGCAAAATATCCACCCATATTCATGCTTTATCTCCAAACCTATCTCCTAAAACTATAATAATCTATCTCCTGCTCATAATGCAAGAGCCCTTTAAAGAAGCATAACAAACTTTCTTTTTAACAAGACTCAATGACATGCACGTACTCTGTCATCACAGCACAGTGATATCATCTGCCAGGTCTTTAGATAATTAGGACATGCTCCAAAGTTCTTAAAATTACAGTCAACGTGAATTATATTGTTACTATCTGTAAAAGGTGGACTGCTGTAGCAGAACCTTAAACCAGAGCTCAGGAGCAACAGGTCACAGCATTAAATTCAGGTTTGGGTACTACAAGTCTGCCCTGGCTGCACCTGAGTGTTAGGAACAGCAACTGGGCTGAGAAGAAATAGAAAATATCTCACAGAGCCTGAAAGTGATTCGGCAAAATTAACTTGCATTCAGTAAAATCATACTCGAACCGTCTTCTGTCTACCAGATCTGTCAGTGCAGAGTTGCTCCCTCCTAGGCCTGTTTCATTCACATTTCAAAAGGTCACCAACAGTGTTGGGCTTCCTATCACATTTTATACGCTGTAAATTGCCCAGCTTGATGTTCCTCAGTGTCAGAACTGATCAGAGTTGGTTCAGTGGAATCATATTCCCTGAGATACCATTTTGCTTGGTAGTTATGTTTGGTTTCTTTGGATAACATCCTTTCTATCGCTGAAGAAATTGCTACAGAATTGCTTCCCTGATAAATCCTTTTGACTCCAGTTTCTTTCTGTCACTGTTAACCTGCTAGCACTTTTACATGGCTTGTTTTATATGGTCACCAGAAATATTCTCTTCATGCAAGTACATCTTCCAAGTACAGACTGGAAATAATCAACGTTTGCTCACTGGTCATCTTCTGTGTCATAGACCATCTTCTACAGTGGCCCCTGAACACTCTAGCCAAGAGGGATCCTCTACACCCCACACTTCCTATCTTTGCTTTTCACTAAATCCCATTTCATATGCTCTTTAGCAGGTACAATCTCACTGTGTGAGCCGTACTTCTACTAAATTTCTGGTTTGGTGGCACTTACATGTTAGGATATTGGATGATGCAAGCTTTTTTCCCTCTCAGGTAAAGGAAGAAGCAAGGAAAAGCAGTCAAACCCTTCCACAACAGGCAGGTGGAATGAAGAAGTTGGGAGTCTAGGATGTGTTAAGTGATGCACACAGAAAAAAAAAGAATTATTTCTATCACTACTGCCAATCCACTTTCCTAGCTACCAAACCTTCCACATCCTAGATTAAACCTTCTCAACTGTTCAAACCCTACAATCTAGTCCATCCAAGGCTGTGTACTTGGATGAGCCCTCTGAGTCTCAGGAAAATTTTCATCTATATATATATTCTTCAGCCTCAGTTCATAAATTACTGGCCTGGGAATACTTCAGAGACAACCCAATCACATTAGTACTTGATTTCTGTAGCGCTTGAAAGCAACCTAATAAATTTAGTTATGGGCTCAGTAAAACCCTACTCTCAGGTGCATCATGTTTTTCTCATGACTCCTGTTTATCGCGTTCTCTGGTCATTGCTGACCCTACCACTCTGCCAGCCAAGGAATTGAGTGTAATCAGTAAGTCTTTCACTTCCATTTCACCTACTGCTCAGCTTTGTTCTTTGGTCTTCACTGACTCCCCCTTCTTAGAACTCACGAGAACCATACAAACTAGAGTCAGGATAAGTCAGACATACTGCTTACCATCCTTTTCACTTCACATGCTGCAGTCCTGACATAGACAAAAGTACAACTGGCTTAAGAGAATCAGACCTACCTCCTAAAATCTCAGACAGTAGACTGCCAAGTAGCAGGTCTACCTGGTGATCCAAAATAGAATCATCAGTTGAAATGAAGGAGTTGATTTTATGAAGAAACATGACAAGTCATTTCCTTGGGATTGATTCCTCATGTTATTTTTAGTTTTAACTTCTCCCCCCCGGAAATGAAGAGGCTCAGCAGATGCAGCCATACTTCTTATCACTGAGAAGCCATCCAGGCATTTCACTGTTGAGATCAGCTAGAAATAGACTACTTAAAACTCCAGATAATCAGACATGTTTTCTGCACCACAATGTGCTTTCTTTCCTGAGTTACCACCACCGTAGAAGAACGGATGCAAAACCAACCAGCAAGAATCTGTTTCCCTTCACTTACTCTTAGTCTACAAGCTCTGGAATGATTCTGTTTTGGGAAGCAGAAATATGAATTACTAGTTAAAGAGGTTTAGTCCACGTCACCAAGATTTCATCATGTTTTTCACCTTGTGATCACTTCAACAACGGGTCTCTGGGCTGCAGCAGCAACGCCTGTGTTCTGACCTTTATATGGCCTCATAGAGGACACCCCTGTGACCTCCCTCACGGGTCTCCCAAATGAATCCCTCCAGGCAACCAAACCACATACAGCACCTGAAAGGCTTCTCACCTCAGAAGTCCATCTTTAACACTGGGGAGGTCCAGCACCCACCTTTCCATCCCTGCTTCTTCCACAGTTCTCCTCCAACCTCTTTTAACCGCGCAACTATGTTCTGTGGAGGTGATGGAGTCTGAGAAGAACAGCAGGAGTGCTGCACAAATGCCCACTATGTAGCATGTGCAACCTTGCTTTCAATGCACAGCTGCACAGTCCAGAAGGAGCTATATGAGAATGCTCTGGAGATCAGTTTGTCTTCCTGAGCTTCATAAGGGATTAACAAGATTCTTATTTAAAATAAACCCGTAGATGGAAAAACAACCAACCAAACAAAACACAAACCCCAAAACCAAAACAACAACAAAAACCCCACACAAAACCAAACCAAAACAAGACAGACAAACTAACAAACAAATAAAAAACCCCCAGAAAACAACAAACTATTAAAAAGCTCTAAATTTAAAGAACATTCTCCAAGGTTACGATGTTTTGAATGAACTCACACATAGTGCAAGTCCCTAGAAACTATTCCCTAGAAACTCTTTTTTTTTATTCCTAAGGGTTATAGAACTATTTGCTATGCAGCCACTTCTCCCAGGGGTTGAGGAGAATTTGATCTAATTTTTTTATTAGTCTTTTGTTTTGTTTTGTTTTTTGATAGGCAAAGATACAGCATATTGTGGTTTTCTTCTCTAATTCAGATACTTATTTAATAAAGACTAAAGTCAGGCTTACAGCTTCACAACCAAAGGAATCCCAAGCAGGAATTGAAAATAAAAGCTGAGAATTTTCTGAATTTCTTTTTAAGAAAAACATATTACTGCTGTGTAAACCTTCAGAGGTCTTACAGCTCAAATGCATCTTTTATTTACATTAATTATACTTCTCAGCTCACATTAGCAATGAGGAAAAAGAATTTGCCGTACCTAAAAGCACTCTTTTTCAGGATATGGTTTCAAACACTCACCTGGACAGGAGACAAGGATAGTAGCTAAGGGCAGTGTCTGAGAAACACTCCTGCTTTGGCACTGAAAGTGGTGCCTTCAGTTCTTCGCAACCAGAGTAAGGAGCTGAAGCACACAGACGTTTCAGCCAGTGGAGGGCAGCAGCAGTCGTGCCTTTTAACACAGCAAGAGTTATTTCAAAATTGGCTGGAAAATCTTTCGAATTTGCAGTTCATCCCCAGGACACTGAGAAATAGATTAGTACAATGAAGCAATGAATTATTTAGGAAAAAAAAAAGTTTATATTTCTAATTTGTTATCAATTACAATAACAACCGATTTCAAGCACAGAGAAAAATCAACTTAGCAAACATACTAATAAAGACAGGAACCTGAGTTCCAAATAAGTTTTGGCACCCAATAGAAAATAATAAAATAAATAAAATATAATAATAATTAAAAAAAAATGTCAATAATGCCAGCAGCCTTGGGAGAACAGATACGAGGTTGCATCAGTGAAAAAAAACCATACACGTTCTGAGGAGTCTTGATGTAGCTGGAGTAAAATGTGATTAAGTATTCCCATGTCAAGTGGGTCAAACTCCCATGTCAGGTGCAAAACATAAAGCTGAGACTGACATTTTGGACACCATAGAGGCTGATTCTTGCAATGCACCGCAGAAACCACAAGATGGAAATAAACTTCTGCAATTTTGAGAAAGGCTCGGTTCAAACTATCACCACTCTGGAATAATGACAGAGTGTACTCAAATTCAGCATCCCTCCAAAATCCACTACACTGGGCTTATCTTCCAGAAGAACTGCATAAAGGAGGTGCAACAAAATTAATACCATTAATTAATTTGATTAAATCCTTCAGAAATATTAAGAACATTGTTAAAAAGCTATCAGGAGACAAGACTCAAGGAAAATAGTTCAAAAAGACTCCACATTTTTTTTTTTTCCTTTATAAACCATGGGAAAGCCAAGAACCCCAGCAAAGTAGAAATAAGCAATAAGCAATAATACTAATTATCATAATATGCAATCCTGCACAAAGTTTTCAACCTCTCCAAGCAAACAAAGTGAAAAAGAATATGTACTTTGGCAAATAGGTTACAAAACCGATTTAAATCTAGAGGGAGAAATGTTCAGGAAAGCCCTCCCTATGGCAGAGAAATTACCTGATGATATTTTTCAAGCTTAAGAGTCAGGAATCCCACTTGAGTGTCTGTAGGGCCAACTGATTAGGCTTTGTTAAAGAAAACAATCAAAAAAAAAGACAAAGGTACAACAAAAAGACCCCCAAAGAAATTCTTGGCCAGTATTGTGGAGAAGGTTAAAAAGTTTCCTACATCAGATCTTTCCTTAATGAGGGGTGCAACAGAAGACCTGTCTCAAACTGTAGTATTAGTTGATGAGATTTTAATGTGGTGTAAGAAGAGCAAATATGGCTTTTAACGAGGGCAGTTGTGGGCTCATTAATGTATGTGGGAAGTGTAGGCAAGTGTGATCTGACTTGCATAATAGTTTTTTTATGTTTTTAAAAGTTTACAAGGAGATCCCTTGCCGTGTCTCAAAGAAAAGAAAAAATAAGATAAATAATAAAAAAGGAGTAATTTTCTGTATTATTGTTTAATTAAGACTAAGAAGTAAAGAGGAGAAATAATTTCCTCACTTTCATGAAGCATGAAGGTGACTAATTATGTCCTAAAAGGAACTGTAGCCTATTGTGTCTTAAGTACTCGTGAACGATCTTGTGAAATGGTCACAGAGAAGGGTGCAAAATCTACTGACAGTGAATTAATTAGGACCCTAGAAGCAAAAAGCAGATTGTGAAGAGTTGAGAAATATGAGGTAACTGGACAATAAACCAGCATATAGTAATTCTTTACTGAAAAATTCAGTTGCACATCAAAAAAATCTAGACACATACAGACTGCTCAGCTCTGAACTAGCAGTGGCCAGCTGGAATTAAAAGATAGTGGTCCAAACACGCTCTTCTTATAGGGCAGTGTAGCACATCTCTGCTGAGCAATTCTAGCATATGAGAATTCATCAGGTGGCAGAGGCAAAATAAGAAAGAGCAGAAACTTCTTCAGTGTTGTTAAATTGTCAAACATGGGGTTACAGGATGCTGCAGAACCCCAAAACTTTCATTTACACAAGAAAATCAGATAAATTCCTGAAATTCCTTGGAGGATTAGTAGACACTAAGATGCAAATCTCGATATGGAAAGTCACTCATAAATAGATTGCTGAGAGCTAGGAGGTAGGACCAGAGGTATGAGTGCATAATTGCCCAGTCCTTGTTTTTCTTCCCTCCCTCCCTCCCTCTCTACTTTTGACCTTTAAGTGGGAGCACACCAGTGGGGTAGGTTGCTGTGCCCTTGTACACAGCCTGCTGTATAGTGAAAAGTACATTCCCCCCGATAGATATGGACCAGTTGAGTGACAGTGCAGCCCTAAACGAGGAACATCATCACCTGCTCAGAACAGAAAAGAGCCCCAGGCAAAAGAGACTTTTTCTAACATTTAATTACAATCTATCCAAGCTGATGACAGTGAATTTGTGAAGTAGTTTGCCACTCACCTTACAAAGGGACGGTAAGAATGTGAAAGCCTGAGTTTTAGAAACACATCACAGATTCAGGGGGCATTTTTGGCAATTTGCACATCTGAAAGCAAAGCCAACAGATCTGTCACACAACCTGTGACAGCCTTTACCCACAGCCACCAGAGCACCGTGCAGCAGAGCAGCATTTTGGCATCTTAGAAGATACTGCTGCCTTTCTCCATCCTCTGCCTACCCTCTTCATCCTCTGCACAGAGCATCCTGCTTTGAGGGAACTTAACCTCCAAGCCCAGCTGAGCAGGCTGGGTTCTCTATCTCTTGGTCCTCTTACTAAAGAATAAAATTAAGGCACTAAGGCAGGGCAGGGCAAACACTGATGCTGGTTTATTGCAACCCAAATTCTAACTATTACAACACAAGAAGAATCAAAGCAAATTTTACAAAAGGATTCCTACCCTCCAAAATAAACATACTAACTCTAGGCACCAAATAAATATTGCTGTGATGGAGCTGAAATCACCAACTGATGACCAGGTTTCTTCCCTCTGCATCTCTTTCTACAGGGGAAGAGAAGAAAAGAGTTAGATATCAAACCATGAGGTCCTGAGGTAGCTCTCAACTGTTGTAACATTAAGGAACCGCTCCTTCTGCTGGAAGACACAATGGATAACTGCAAATCCCCTTTCTCTTACTATCTCATCACAAAGGTTGTTTAAAAAAATGTGCAGATAAAATGCATAGCTATCTGAGTTCAGATGCCTACAAAGAGTATTCACCTACAAAGCTGATCTTTCCCTCCAGCATTTTCCTCACCATAGATGGATCACTCTGGAAGAGGACATCAGAAGGGTCACACTGATGGACGTTACCCCCTACAGACACCCAGTGAAGATGACAATACACACCCATGCCTTGATCTGCCAGGCAGGACACAGTGATGCTTGAGGAGATTCGTATCGATCAGGGCATTCACAAGAGAACACGAAAGAGAAAATATAAAACCAGGATGCTCTGGAAGAGCTCAGGTTGACTTTTCAACTAAAAAGGTTCATTACCTAAAAAAGCATTCATGCAACAAGTAATCTTAGGTAATTTTAATCTACCAAAGACACCTTGTGATTTTATTACCATCCAAACAAATCACTTTCAGAATCAAACATAACCCTACATTTAAAAATTATTAGATCCAGTTCCAGGCCTGGACTTCTCTGATCAGATGAGGCAGACCGAGCCCAGTCACTAGTGAGTCAGGACCCAGATATGAACTCAAGGTAACGACTTCTGCCCTTCCTCATGTACACACAACCTCATAAATTTCTATCAGCAGGAGAAAGTTGCCTTTTTTTTTTTCTAATCACAGACCCTTCATTCAAACTGATGCTGTGAACTGCTGGCATAAGCAAAAGATGTTAAAAAACAGATGACAGGCAAAAAACCCTAAACCAGTAAAGCCAGTTCTTTATAATAAATCACTCTACAATTCATTTGGTCTTTCTGCTTCCAAACTAGACATGAGGTACCCAGAAGAAAGTGATCCAGAAACCTGGCACTCTGGCATGGACCACATGTCACTGGCATACAGGACCTGATGGCTCCCCAACTGCACTGTGTTTGCAGGGAGGAAGGAAGATGCAGCTACAATGCCCTATAATGGTAAAATCAGGAAAGCTGGGATTGCTGTGCATTGGCTGCATCCTTTGCAATGTCATTTTCTTCTCTGAAAATAACCCACATCTTAATTTTTGATGCTTTATGGATGGTATCCCTTGTCCTGAGTTTAGGTCAGAATCCTAGCACAGCCAGGATACATGCTATTAAGACAATTGCTTATTATTTATATTACCAGAATAACTAGGTACACTCACGGGACTATTTTATTAGGCACTATTACTTAATATCCCAGCAAAAATACCTATCCTTGCCATGTTTTCCCCAGACAAGAGTTACAGGTCTCATACATATCTTTACCAAGTTACTGAGGCAAAACCTACTGCCTGATTATCCTTCAGTTTAAACAAAATTCTGTGGATTTAAAGAAGCCCCCACAATCACAAGCCCCCACTGCAGCATTTTCATGATTATAGCTCTTCACAGACATAAAACAGCGTGTGCTATTCCTGCCTTCTTAAAACAAGTGCCCACGGATACTTTATCCCTTTGCTTATGCTTGATGTACCTGACTTGTACCTGCTGCAGGTTTGAATTTATGACAAGAAGAAAAATCAGTAAAATATGGGCAATACAACACACAAAAATGAAAACTGTGCCAAATGAGAAGAGTAGTTGGGTGCTGTTAAACAGGCATTTGGGGTTCTGCTTACATTTGTTTCATTTCCATAGTATATTCAGAGCTGGAGAAAGGAAATGGATAAAACTTAGCTATCTGAGGGTGGTGAGACACTGGAACAGGTTGCCCAGGGAAGTTGTGGATACTCCATCACTGGATCTGTTCAAATTCCAGGTTGGATGGGGCCTTGAGCAACCTGATCTAGTGGGAGGTGTCAACAGCACATGGTGGGGGGGTTAGAACTAGATGGTCTTTAATGTCCCTTCCAACCCAAACCATTCTGTGATTCTATGATTTCCCCTGTTTCCAGAATAATACAACATACTAAAAATAACTGCCTCCTCTCTGAGACATCAAAGAAATGTTTTTAACTGAACTAGGAGACAAGACATGACAATTTTTATATTTTTAGGATGATGAAAAAGTCCAGAAACAATAAAAACTCTCAGTTCTTCCAACTCTCATAATGCTCCACAAATGAAAAGGCTAAGAAGCCAATATCCAGGAAATGACCATATAATTTTCCTTCTTCTCTCTACAAGCCATCACACACTGCAGGAATCTGAGGTGTGTGTTTGAGAGAGGGTAACTGTGAGGCTGTTGGCTGAAGACAGGCAGAAAGGTAAAAGAAATGGAGCTCCCGGTCACGTAGTCTTCCTCTCTGATAGAATCTTATTCAACTATTTTTAAAAAGTATTGAAAATAATACTGACATATTTTAAAATTAAAAGTTTTCTAAAGGCTTTAGAAGAAACCTCAGCCCATGAGAAACACACTGAGGTTCAAGCTTCATTCGGCGGAACAACAATTCAAGCCAGACATGGAAGAGAAAAATGAAGACAATGGGATCCTGGTCCACCCTTCTCTTCTCTCCATCACCCCAATCCATCTTGAAATCCATACTACCCAGGAAAGAGTATTAAATATTTCACTTGCTACCAAGCAGACTGAAAAGTGATATTGCTGGAGGGAGCTAAAACACTCAGATTTCTCAACAGGTTTGGCCCAGTAGACAAATGTTGCATGGTGGGACAGGGAAGCTGTGCTCTAGCCAGTCTCCTCCAAGCATACATCCTACCAGAAGGCACTTGCTTCCCACAGCACACAAAAGAAGTCGTGAGCATGCTGACCAACCATTAATGTTTTGGATTTCCCCTGGATTTGGGGATCCAGCATGTGAAAGAAGCTTTGAGCTTGTGCTACCCAAGGACGAATGCAAGAAAAAGGGCAGGAGAGCCATAGTCAAGGGTCAGATGAGCAAGATTTATGCAGACTGCATGAAAATGCAGATAAACATGAATTCTTTGAAGCAGAAGAGCAACCACTGAAGCATCAAGCCATGGAACAGCTGAATTATGAGGGTTTTTTTGTTGTTGTTTTCATGGCAATTTGCCAAGTTAAGTAGTAACTCTGACCTATTTCGTGTGGAATATTGTGCCTCTTTGGGGAGCTTTTTCACTCAGCTGTTGAAAAGATAACCAGTGGCAGAGGACACCACAATAAGTGCACCACAGGCACTGAGGGAGGTGTGGAAGGAGGCCACAGGAGAGGGAGTGTAGATCACTGGAGTGATACTGGCAGTATCATTAAAGGAACAAAATGTAATAGGAATAGGGCCTTCAAAATTAAGCACAGAGAACCACAGTGGTGGAGAAAGACAGGAATCTAAAGAGCATTCATCAGTGACTTGGTCTGAAGCTGTCTTTCCCCACAGATTTCTGGTATGAAAAGATGGCGTGCAGTCCCAAAGCAAACTCTACACACATTTAACAGTCTGGGTCTTTGTCTGTAGCTCCTGCAACCTCCAGCCCGGTGGGAGCTACAGCCTTTCCTGTGGGTATCACAGGATGTATATCACAGCAACAAGAACTAGGCACTTGAAAAGTAGAAGGAAGTGCAACTAACTTACTGTATTCACTCCTCCTGCCTCTGCTTCCACTGGTGGCCACTTCATCTGCAGGAACAAATACAAGAGAGTAGATTTAGGCCAGCCGTGCTCTACTAGCTGCTCCCCAACACCTACAAACCCTCAGGCACATGTGGACAGCTGCTGGGCAACATGCCCGTGGAGCAAGGTCGAAAGATCTGAGAAAATACAACGTCTAAGATGCTCCACTGCATTGCTGGTACTTCAGCAGCAAGGCCAGTTTGTGAAAGCTGTTACCTCTGAAATGACCTTTGTCTCCTTCTTATTCTGTACCAGAAGATACTCAGCATTCAGTTGTGATGACTGAATTATTTGAGACACTACACTGCGATCCCAGGCCAGAGAGTTGATCTGAATGGGGGTAAAAAAGCAAAAGGGAAAGCTGGGGTTGTAGCTGGTGTTCCAATAATCAATCAAGAACTTTAAATAATTAGTCACAGGCATGGCTAACAGGTAGCCCCATTCTGAAAACTGGTCTTTTGCAGCACACCAAAAGACAAAATGTAACAGAAAATATTTAAGTTGCAGGATATTCACTGAGCTTATCTCCATTTGAGTCAAAGGTGGATTCAGCTAGACAAAAAGGAAACTGTAAATACATGTGGCAAGGAATAACTGTTGATCACTGTTATTCTTTTACATAGGATACCTTTTTCTTTCAAATGCTTTAAAACCATCTAGTAAGGAGGCATTTCAGTGTAAGATGCCATCTCAGGCTAACCTGCAATCACACCAAAAGCTAGAAGGGAACAACTGCTGCAGGGTGGAACTAAAGTCTGTCAGCACAGCGATGTAAAGCATTAAAAAGAGAAGACCAAAAGACCAACCCTAAATTTGACCTGGGATATACTGAAACGTATAAATAAAGCTGGGTGGGGGGAGCCCTGGGTTGGGCTAGCAGGGGATCTTCAGGGCTGGAGTGCAGACCCCTGGCAGAGCTATGTGGAAACAAAATTAAAATAGAAATTGTTCCTTATTTTAGGATCCCTAGGCTCAGTAATGCATATATTCTTCACTCTTTAATATCACACTTCAAAACTGAACTAATACACTAACCAGCCCTGGAGCTGCTGTGCTAATGATGCTTCCACAGTCACTGGCTGGGCTGCACTTTCCAGAGGAGAGAAAGCACTCTCACCTCCTGTTGCTTATCACCTCAGGGGACCTATTTTTAGCTCATCGGTGTGACGTCTTGGAGCACCAGCAAGGATGCTCAATGGGAAGAGGAGGAAAGCAAAACACTTCATGGCAACACTGGCTGCAGCACAGATCTGCAAGCAGAGCCAGTAGCATGTGTGTGTGTGTGTGTGTGTGTCCCCGTACAGATGGCATTTTAAAGCCATGAGCAACTGCATTCTCCAACTGGTTGCCAGAGATAGTGTCACCCAGTAACTCAGGGGTACTTCAGCCTTTTCACCAGTTTTCCTCCAACACTGTCACAGTATCAGATGGAAATAAACATTTAGATGCTTAATAGGCATGAGGAGGGACATCAGTAGGGCTTTAAAAGCATCAGGAAGCTCATGCAAGACCACTGCTCTGATCGTGCTAAGTACATGTGCAAGAGATGAAGTAACAGACCCTGCCCTGAGAAACTCAGTCCAAAACATGGAAGATAAAAAACCAAAAAACCAAACATAATAATAAAACGATACCTCATTCCAAGGATGGTAAGGGAGAGATAGAGCAGATTAAGCAACATAGCCAAGTGCACAGGAAACCTGCATCACCAGTGTTAATGGACCCCTGGCTCCTCCATGCAAGCCCACTGCTTATAGCTGCACCAAAGTCTTTCTTCCCTTGGCTCTGCTCATTGGCCTCCCACCCTCCTCTCTCCCTGCGCAATCACACACACATTCTACCCAGAACAGACCCCAGAAGAGCTGTGTCCACTTGCACCAGAAAAGAGACTCCAATTTGTTAATAGGCTCTACCCAGAGCTGCCCCTAAAGTGAACCAGCTCCACCACCTTCTGCAAACCAAGCGCTCCAGGCTCTGGCACGCAACAGCTCCAGGCAGTTCTGCAGTCACCCCGTGCGCACGCCTCCCCCATTAGCTCTGTGGGCAGCTTTGTTGGCTGCTCCTGTGCCGAGGTCTCCAGTGTGCTGCCTCTTCCCTGCAGCACGCTCTGTTCAGCATCTGAGAAGAGGCACAGCACACTGAGCGATGGTTTAACACAAACTCAGGAACAGTCGGCACAGCCGAGCACTTCCCACAATAGGAAGGCAATTGTACGAAGGTTGGATGAAGGAGTCAGTGGTCAGTATCTGTCTCAAAGAGCCCTCGGGGCTTTGAACCTTTTGTATGAAGTCATATGTAAAAGCTGTTAGCAGTGCTACAGCCTCCACCTTCTGGGAAAGATTTACAGCTACAGAGCTGAGCAATTCCCTGCATCAACTGCCTGGCCTACAGTCAATCCATGAAAACCATTACAGCCGTCAGAGA
Source organism: Megaceryle torquata (assembly GCA_024611175.1). NCBI lineage: Eukaryota > Metazoa > Chordata > Aves > Coraciiformes > Cerylidae > Megaceryle > Megaceryle torquata. Next base: position 14,495 of record JANIJG010005703.1, read on the forward strand.
GTCAGTGGTTAGCAGCCAGTTGTGCCAGGGTATGGAAGATCTCCAGCCGGCTCCCAGCTTATCTGTAGGAATGGTCTGGCTACCGTAGAAGTGATGACTTGTTTTGTTAACTGCTTTTGGTTTAGAAGAAAGTTCTCCTTTATTTAGCACCTGTACTAACATTTCTGTTAGGTCAGTGTAGGACTACGAATGAGACCACAAGGGAGAAAGACGGGCAGCTACAGCACAGAGCAGGAGAGTCCAAATTCTCCTCTCATCTGAGTGGAGCATTATCCACAATGGGCTCTTTTCTTTAATATATACTTTAATTTCCTGCTCATAACTGCCACACACTTCATTCAGGATACGGGGGGGTGTGGAAATTAAAAACAATTAAATTTATTCCCTCCGTTTTCTGCTGGCACCAATAGAATAAAATACAGGATGGGCAGAAACATGAAAACTCTGTTTAGGATTAGTTCTTTCCTCTTTCCCAAGACAGGCAGTGGGACAATCACAGCTAGTTTCTGAATGAAGAATTCCATACTTGACTGTACACGTGACCATGCAAAGGAGGAGGAAGGATAAAGGTCTGCAAGACAAATGTTTCACATCATCAGTGCATCTACTTTGAACCAAACTGAAACATTTCTTTAGCATGCCAAACCAGTTTAATATGGAAAAGAGACTTGAAGCTATCTGGTGGCTCTTTGAAATCTCTCAAATGCCATCAGATTAAACAAGTTGAAGGGGTGGATTTCTACATTTGCCAATTAAACTATGAAGCCAAATTCACCCTGACCGGAGGAGCCTCCGCAGGAAAGAAACTTCTGGAAAAAAGGGGAGAGAGCAACCTGTTCCAGGGAAAGAGAATGACAACGTTCACGTGGAGCACTTCAAAGAGGTTTGCTCCCCTCATTTCTCTACTTTAGAGACCCCCCCAGATTAAGAACTGAGGCCTCTTCCTTTTGTAAGATATCCATCTCGTTCAGATGATCAGTCCTGATTGCTACTCTTTCTCTAGCACTTTCTATGAAGACATTTATCCTGCAGACTTCGGAATGTAGTGCTCACTGCATCTAGATACAAAGGCACAAGTTCAGTTTACACCGTGGTCTCAAACCATTCTGTCCATCAAAGCATGGGGCTGTAGGCATTTTCACAAGCAGCTGCTCTTTACTGAGAAAAGTTACCTGTCCAAAGCTTCCATTCAGTTTTAGAGTCAGAAGTTGACTCATTGCTCTCACAGATTTCATTCTCAACTACTGGCACTTGCCTCTGCTGCAACTGCCTAGTTCAGCTCCCATCAGCCTGGGAAATAAATTCGAGGTTAGGTCTGGGCAGAAGAATAAAGTACAAGATGGAAATATAAGTTCTGCTCATAATGGGCAAACATGCAGTATCGGAAGAGCCACCTTCTTTGATGATCCCCCATCCAGCCACAGTGCTTAGGGAAGAGCAGGATAATAAATCTCTCTATGCTGTTGGGCAGACACGCTGACCTCGCAGCAGCGTTGTACTCCAGAGGGATATCTAGTTTCATTGGGTACCATGTCGGAGTCATAGCTCAACCTGATGAAGTGGAGATGCACCATGATGGCTTTCACCTCTCTCATCTGTGACTTGGGCAGAAGGGTCAGGGCAGAGAAGGAACCAGCTGTCCTCTAAGTGCATCCTGAAAACACACTCGTAAAGTCGTGAAAAGAAACAAGATGCGAGGGCTTTGAATACAAATCCCCCACTTCTCCATTTTCCAGTTTGTGCTTCTTTTCCACAAGTATTTCTTCCTCCTCCCCATTAGGAAGAAAGAGTCAGCAAGTTTTTTATAGACCGGTATATTGCTCAGCACCAAGAGAGTATGAGGTGGAGGACTCTCAGCCATCTATGTTAGATTTTAAGACTTTTGATTGCTAGTAATAACAACCAGACATAAAACATACTTCTATAAGCTGAAAGTTAGCTAAATGAGACCAGAGTTACTGGATTTCCTTTCTCATTCCTCAACCTGTGCTTCACAGTCATTTTGCCTTCTTGTCAACACCGTTTTACTCCCGCATATAGCTCCATTTTGAGAAATATTGTAGGAGCAAATACACCAAAGTCAACATTTCTAATGGTATTGCTTGGTTTTCACCTGTTCTGTTGACTCTCTCGGGGTTCTGTCCTGGTCTCCTACTGGCACAGTCCAGTGCAAGGGTTTATTTGATCTGTATTGGATCTGCTTTCATTGCAAACGTACTGGAGATACTTAGAGTTAGCCATACATCTTCCTCATTCAGCACTCATACATCCCTTCTGGCTCTTCTCTACTTAGTCACTTATTCCCAGGACTGCTGAGCAAGAGCTTGGCATCATGACAAATGTGTTGCATCACTTCTGGCCTTGCTACAGCTCTGATAGCAGATAGTCTAATTAACTTTAATGGATCTCCTACAAGCAAGACCAAACTGTTGCCATCTCTGAAATCAGCGATCAGGGAGGAAGGGCAGAAGGAAAGTTTCCTAGAGAATAAGAAGTTGTGAATATAATTTCTATCTCCCCAGCCATTTGCACCCCAGCCTGGCAGAGCAGAGAGCACACAACATGGGAAGAAGAGCAGTGGTGGCCTGAGTACATGCTGGTCACCTTCCCAGCTGCACAGAGTGGGCGACTGTCAGCAGCCACATAGGGCTGATGACAGCCCCATCACACTGGCAGTCTCCAAGGAGCTTCAGGGCAGTGTGCCACGGCCAACAGTGAGCACAGGCCTCCTCAGCCCTACTAACACACTTGAACAGCCACTTGGAGGGTAACTGGGGGAAGGTCACAGGTGTCAGCAAGAGAGCCAGAAAAGTAGTCATAAACATTCCAAAATAACCTCACATAGCGGATACAGAAAGGCCAAAGGTGCAGGAGAGACCAAATTTGTCTTCTTTGTCTGGAAGTGGTGGAGGAAGGACAAACAGATACATGAAAGTTTGATTCCTAAGTAGGGGAGCACTCCAGAGATCACACTAGGCTCTGGCAATGAAAGCAGGTGTCTCATCCTCCACCCTGTGTCCCTGCCCCCAGCGGGAAGTGCATGCACCAGAATGGAGATGAAATACCACACATATGGAGAATGAGAGATGAGGCACCTACCTATCACTTTTCATCCATGCAAGAAGTGCATAAAAGAGGACCTGAGGTCAGAAAGCATCTGCCTCACTGCATAATCCTCTTATATGTTAGAGGAAAGCTCCTCAGACCAGATCAACGAAGCAGAATTTAATTTCTTTACCTAAGGGGACATCATTCAGGGGCAACATCAGTGCAGTAGTTAATCCTGAATCTTCTCCTCCCTTCATCCTCTGCAAGAGAGGAAATAAGAGTTAGCTCCAACTTGGGTCAATAGCTCTGGCTTGTCTCCTCAAAAAAAAGTCCCACTTTGCAAGGGAAAAATCATTCATCCCCTCAGGCAGCAGCTGGCACACATTCATAAAAGCAGAAAGCAACAATAGCAGACCAGCTCCCAGGATCAAGACTCTCTGTGATGAAATTTTCAAGGAAAATATCAGACTGACAGAATTAACAAGGCTGGTTGTTTCAGGTAACAGAAGGTAGACATCTCCTTTGTTAGCGAGAAAAAAAAACCCAAGCCATCAAGCTTGATTCATCTCCTTTCTTCAGGGAAGGGAGCTCTGCCACAAGTAGCTATTCCGTTTTGAAGTTACCTTGACAGAATGCAGTAGGATTAGCCTAAAAAATAAGATCAACTGTCTAAGAATAGCTACAGATGACACGGACATTCTTAGACACAGCAAGCATCTCTCCACTAACCTGAAGGAACAAAAATGAGCCTGGCTCTGAACCCTCTGAAGCTGTTCTCCCCATCCCTTTCAAAATGTACCAGCATGGTATTCCCTGGACTCAGCACTGGTTTGGAAGTTGAGAATCCACAGAGGTTAATCAAGCAAGTGAACAAGCAGCTGTATTTCTAAGATGAGAAATGCCATCCTGTACGCACTTATGGCTTTAGCTACTCCGAGGTTCCCAAAAAGACAAAACTCTAGAGTCTCGGTGACTTTCTGATTAAAACAAGAACTTCTTCAAAAGAGGCTCCTGCAAAGCAATGATAATCAGTGACATCAGTAAACAACAGTAACCAGAATTAACCTACTACAATTATGCTACAGATACACAAAAGGAACCCTAATTTTCTCATAGCAGAACTGCAAGTAATCCTCGACAGTGTGAACGTCCTTTGTTGCACAAAACTCCTCACACTTGAGAACTGTATTTGCCACTGTTGAGAAGTGCAAGTCAAGTATCTCTTGAATGGTCTACAAGTACAGGTTGAGAACCTAGGGAACAGCTGTTAGACCATTCTTCCTATTGAGAGCACTCAGTTTGCATAGCATCTGGAATTCCCATAATTACAGCTGGATAGGAAGCTTGCACTTTATTGCAGAGGAGCTTTCCTGTAAGAAACTGATTTTCTGATGGCAAAGCTGTGTTGGAAAGCATTGAGTGAAACACTTGGGGACTGCTGAAAGCTCTCCCCTGAAAGATTCCAGATCCAAATTTGTCAGACTTCTTCCCCCCACTTAAATACTCCTTTCCAATGAAAACCAGATTTCTTGTCAAGGGAACTGTAGGGTTAATACTTATTCACCATTTGGTAAACACATGCAACTAAACTGCCACCACAAAATAGATGGGGGAAAAAATAGAAGTGGATTGCCAAAGATCACTTGTCAGTGGCAAACCCAGGGCAGTCCAAGCCTCTTACCCAGCTTATTTGGTGTAGAAAAAATAAATAAATACAAAAATAAAAAGAGCACCAGCTTCTCATCAATCTACTCTGTCTTTTGGTTAACATACAAGCCTGTAAAAAGGTGGTCAGAATTCAATTCAAATATCTTAACTTCTGAGCAGCAGGCAGCTTTTCACCTTTAGAATAGATACCAAACTCTGCTAAAAGTGAGTGTGGTACCTGGATGCTATTTTTAAAAAAAGATGGGGTGTTTCAAGATGCTTTCACTTGGCCCAATCAGGAGGAACATCTGGAAATACAGATGTTGAAAAAAAAGAACATTTATTTCCCTAAAGTTCAATATTTTATATTGATAACGCCAAAGCAAATCTAAAGCAAGGAATTAAAAAAATATTTCCTTTTGAAAGTGTGGGAAAGCAATGCCTCAGGTTAGCACTTTGTCATTAATGAAATTCCAACAGAAATAGTTCAATCCGTAAAGAATTCACATCCATTTCAGTGGAATTAGACACCCATCAACAACAGCTCTTTCGCTCTGCCTTACTTTGAACATTTGTCATCTTTAGTGACAGAGCAAAGTTGCTCTTGCTCTTTCCTTTGAGAGAGATGCAGAGCAGAGGCCTGACTTGTGTGTTCTGCTGGCTCTGCAGAACATGAGCCATGGTCTATATCCAGCCCTGCTACACCAGCTGGCTCTCCATGAGAAACCATGGCTTTGGACCAAGATGTGGGATCTCCTGTGCCGATGACGCACTTGGCCGCATCACGATGGGCAAAGCCTCAAGGCTACTGTAGAAGCCTTTACATCACCCTTCAAGCCATGTTACCAGAGAAAGCATAATGTGGTGATAAAACATTCCTGTTTCCACAAGGATTTCCAATTAAGTAAAAAAAAAAATCAGTGCTCACCCAACTGTTTTTCTTCCTCATCACCATAAATGACAACTGCATCATAAATGCACCCCAAGCTGAGTTCCACAGCAGAGTCTTCAAATTCCAGCTGCAAAGCTGACAAGCAAGCAGGAATCATCAGAATGGAAGCACTTAACCTTTTAAATCATTGGCTGGAGAAAAGCTAGATTTCAGAAGAATTTGGGCATGGCTTCCTTTGGTGAGTGTGTCACATTTTGCATCAAAACAGCCTGTTGACAGTCTTTGGCCTGACTGCTCCCTCCTGTGCAGGGCTACAGACAGAGGTCTGCAGAGGATGAAGCTGGCCTAAGCTTTGCCTTAAGGTACTTCAGCTGTCATCTTCACTGCGACACTCAATGCCTTGTCCTTCTGAATGCTCAGTGTCCTGTATGGATTGCCTTTCCAAGAGCTTTTCCTTCAAAAATGAAAACTGGGTGAATTTAATTGGTTTGGTTTGTTTATAAGCCAGACCTCAAGCTCTCACACCAACAGAGCAGCAGCAACCCAAGCCACAGGCCTGCACACACTCAAGCATTTCTATGTTTAATGCTATTTTTCCACCCCTTAGCCAAGGCAGCAGGGGAGGAGAGATATTGCAGCTTTGAACAATGTAAATGGCAGCGTGACTCATCATGGGCTGGGATGAGCTCAGCAGGATGCTTGCTGCACACAAGCAGCAACAGGCAATAAAAATAAAGAATGATGCTGGTACCATGAGTGAGAACTATTATCAGACAGCCCATACGCAATGAGAAGCAGACACTTTCACATGGGGATAAAGAGTAGCTTGGGGAGTTGACACTGCCTTGAGGAAAAGTCATGCAACATGAAGTTCACAACATGCTCTCTACTTTCCCTTTACCCTCAGATCTGTGCTGGACTTCAAGATAAAGTTATCTTGAAATGAGATGGGTGCTTACAGACTTCAGACACTTAGAACAGTCACAGCCCCTCCATACACCAGTTTGGAGTCGATGTCTAATTGACAAAATATGCCCTGCAAAGAATCAGTGACCTGGAAGCCTTACAATTTACAGTCTCGAGTGTCACAGATGTTTCTGGAATTGTTCCCCTGAACAGTTCTTAGTGCAGAGGTTTAAGTGCAGTTTCTCCTTTTATTACCTTTACGACATACTCTGCTGGAGCCTCAATGAGCCAGTAGCACTTCGTGTTCCTGGGAAACAAGCCAGGGTAATTAATGGTATCAATCTTCCCCTTTTCCACCAACACTGAGACACTCCCACAGCCCAAACCTGCCATAGGCAGATGAGAAGAGAGACAATTTAACAGATGGGATTATACAGTACTTGTAATAAACCCAAATCAACAACTTGATTTCGAAGGAACCCAGGCACTCTAAGGATAGTTAGATAGGGACTTCATCCAAAATAACCACACAACCAACCAAATATTCCTGGAGAATGAATTGCATGACTAAGAGTTAACATTATTACCGAAACATCGGCATTAGTACTGTTAAGAGTGCAGAGGCAGACAGTATATTGCAGGAAATGCTTATTCTCTATTGGTTCAGCATTAAGCACACCTTAAAAAGGGACAACAGGCCCCATTTCTTTGTCTCTTCTGTAAGTTACCCAGTAATCTGCATGCTTGTTGCACCATATAACCAATTCTGAACGAAGGAAGAGCCAGCCTTTGAGCTGTGTATCCAGTGCACGTGACACTTGCTGGCTATTCTAACCCATCAGAAACTTGAAACTCGTCTGGAACACGCAGCAGCCTGGCAAGGTTAAGCACTCAGTTTATTCCGTTATCCAGGCTCTGCAGGATTAAACCAAGTATATTGGAGAGAAAGCAATGGGGGCACACAATTGTGCACAGTTGAAAGACATTTTTGATAGACCCATCACATTGCACTAGAAGCCAGCACACCTATGAGCACATCCCTCAGCCCTGCCTGCCTGGCTCCATTCAGATGTTGTCTCTAGCTCTGTAAATTCATAGTGCAAAACCCAGAAGACATCTCAAAAGCCAGCCAGATTTCCTGTTCTTCCTGACGAAGAATTACAAGACCTTATATCCAAGGCACACAGACTTGCTGATCTTCCATTTGTCTAGAGGGACAGACTCACATCCAACCTGGTACTCCACATCTAATTTGGTGAAATGTGTCAAGATAATTTTGTCCTTCAGCACAGTTATAGTGCAGGTGCACAGGCTAGAAGTGAGCAACAGGAAAGGCACGCATCTGCACGGCTGAGCTCAGCTCCTGTCAGTCCCACCGCAGGCTGGGACCAGAGGCTGATGACTGCTGGCACCAGATCCGCCTGGTAAATTTTATCATCTTCCCCTCAGCATAAGCCATCTGGGAAGAGAGCTACCATCAGCAGAGGACTGCTGTGAATTTGCTCAGCACTGTGTGGGGATTGAGGCTTCCTTACAGCAGTGACAGCCTTGTGCTGTGCAACTGCCACACCGCCAGCCCTGTCCATCTCATTCTCCTGTCTCCTGCAGGAGCTGAGAGCTTCTTTGTGTGAGCTGACACCGATAGGGCCAGAACAAAGCATAAAGGGTGCAACAGAACTCTAGCCAGCTACAGCCATTTCATGAGTGTGGCTCATACAGAATCTGTATAGACTTGGTGTCTTCCTGCCTTCCCCCGCAGCGTTATCCAGCCCAGCGAGCACGGCTGAGGATTTGCATTGCAGGGAGCAGGCAGTCACTGTCATCCCAACACTGGCTGAAGTGGTGGCCACTGCTGGCCCCCGGCTTCCAAGCCCTGGTACACACTCTGATGAGTGCCCTGAGGAAATATTCAGTGTTTGGCTGCTACAGCCAAACTACGGTTACCTGTTATCAGGGTAACCATCCTCCAAAGCCTTGGGAGTATTGAATGCAGCTGCTTTCTCCAAAGATTGGGATGCCTTGGGAACTGCATGCCTCTGGCTGAAAGAGAGAGGGCTCGGCACAGAAGCTAGGGAGACAAAAGGGTTGTGTGTGTTATTACAGTACAGGTACTATAGGTCAAAGCCTGTGCTTTGACCTATAGCACTGTAGTTGTTTCAAACACGAAGTGCTTGACATGCAGCTGACAGAAGCCTCAGATGAGAGCACACAATTTCTTTCCCAAAGTCCTAATCAAAAATCCCCAAACTTTCAGGAACTGTCCCACCAACACAGTGGACTTGCATTCATTCAGCCCACTGAGAGCTGCTGTGGCTACTCCAAGCTCAGTTTTAATGAAGCACCACTTACCTGTTGGCTTTCCCTTCATCTTCCATGGGCATTTGGCCTGTGTGAGTAGTACAAAGGGTAATGCATCTACTTTGTAGCCACGTGGCTTCTGCGCCTTGCAGTGAGCTGCTCCCAATTACGAGGCACCTTCTTAGCTGCAGACAGTCCCCCTTTGAAAGCATTATCATTAAGGAGCCCTAGCAAAGCCACGAGAGTCTGGGTATTAGTTAACACCAACACCTCAGCTTTGATGGCTAGGACAGAAATAACACCATCTCATTAATAACTTGTATTAGCCCTGTAATCATCTGTACGGAAAACTACAATTGGCCGTCGGGGAGTCGCTAGACCTGTGCTGAGCTATAAAAGGCCCTTCTGAAAAGCCACTAAAACTCTAGCACGTAACACGGTGCTCCTGGTCCTGTATGCATTCAAAGCCAATGGCAGTTCGGATCCTGAGCTGGCAAGCACTCAAAGCAGGCTCTGATTAGAGCAAGGCTGGCACGCAGCACTCGAAGGACACCTCGCCGAGCTGCAAGGGCTGCGCTCAGACAGAAAGATGGTAGCTTGAGTAGCCTTCTGCTTTTCCTTCAGGGGATGCAGGGGTCAGACCTGCTATTGTAACAGAGTTTCTGAAGGGGGATTTAGCTGTTTAAACCTTTGGGTTTGCAGCAGCTGTGAATTAAACAGAACTGCAGAGGGTGGAGGGGAGTGAGGCAGCAATAGCAGGGCAATTTTGATCTCTGTGGTGCTAAACATGCAAAGAGAAAAAAAAAAAAAGCCTTCTCATATTCATACCCACCTGGTGTCATGTGCTGGGTAATGAACTTCACGAATGCAGCCACCTAGGGCAAGATGCCAGGAGCTCCAGTTGTGGTGCTTCTCTTGAAGGTATCCCACCTTCTACCAAAACTGATGCACCAGGACACCACACCAGCCAGAGTCCAGCTGCCACCAGTCCTCAGACATGCAAGGGAGCCTCCAGAGTCACCCTATCCAAACTTCACTGGGAAGGAATGGTGCCATTTATTCCCATGCCAGCAGCCCCAACCTTTGATGGTGTTGCGTGACAGATCAGCTTTGCCACAGAAGCCCAGAAAACCTCATTTGCTTCTCCCCAGTCACAGGGGCCTGGCACTGTCTCTGCTTATTCATCTGTTCTCATTTAATCTAAAATGCACCAATCTAAGCTCTGCTGTTTCACCCCCCCCACTCTGACTTGCAGTTTGGCAACCCGCCCTTCCCCGTATACACCACACCTTTTTCCATGAAGAATGTAAAACTGAAAGTCACTTCACTAACAGCACTGCTTTGAAAATGTTCCCATGAGGAACATGAGGAAATGTCCCCAGAGGGCAGGGAGCTTCCCAAACTACTGCTTCATTTTTAAAAAGTAATCAGTTTAAAAAGACCCCAAACATCTGGGGTTTACACCCCAAGGAGATGAGTGACAGCCTGGTCAGCAGCCTTCCCTGAGACAGGCAAGACTGGCCTCACTCTCACCATTAGGACCAGCAGAGAAGAGCTTGGCACTGAGCAAACTCCTCTCTTGCAACCCAGTGTCCACTGGGAGTGTCTGAAAGTATCAGAAGGCTTGAGTGTGGATAAGGGGATATTAAGGGAGAGGTGGGATCTGCCTTCTTTCCAACCTCCTGGTAACATTGCCCATTGCCTGGAGTCCCACCACTGAAGGTCCTCCCTGTTTTCAGCAGAGGTGGTAGCTCTTGCATGCAGAGATGGAGGTCCTGCTGCTGGCAATAGCGAGGGTAGGTCTAGGCAAGGGGGCAATCATGCTTCAGTCTCCTGCCTACATCCATACTCCCCCTCTCTAAAGACTCCTCCTGCCTTGTAAAGCCTTTACTCAGCAAAGTGCCAACAGCACTGTTGTGTCAGTGCTGTTGCTTCCCTTTCTCCCCAGGAGAAAAGGTGGCTTGTGAGCGGACGGGACAAGCCTGCTGCCCAGCAGGAGCCAGTGCAGACAAGCTGTTACCTTGGATGTGTCCATCCTGCTGTCAGGAAAGCCAGAGAAAGGCATGGAGCCCTGCACCAGTGTCAGGGTCATGCCTCTCAGCAGCACTAGGAGCCCCATCCACCCCTTTCCCAACACCCCAGCAAGAGTGCCTGGGGTGTCCTACACCAGTGGCCTGCCTGAGGCAGTGATGGCTTGAAGCAGTTGGGGGTCATGGAGCAGAGGCACCCAGCTGGGCAGGTAATGCATTGGTTTGCCCCCAGCCAGTGCCTCAAAACAGGGTTGGAGCAGGTCATACCCAGGCAGGCTGGACAACAGACATCACTTTCTTCTCCTGAGCACCCTTCTACAGGGATGGAGACTTTCAGATGCCAGGACAAAGCCCCCAGGGAGCTGCTAGTGTGAGACACCAGCCCTGGCTGGGTGACAGTGGCTCTCTCCTGGGGGGGCTGTTGGGGAGGTGAGGGACAGGGAAATCCTCTCTGTCTCCTCTACTGTGGATGAGCCCCAAACCACCACGGGTGTAAAAATAAAAAGCAACATTCGCAGACATTCCCATCTCTTAAAATCTGCCAAAACTCAAGCAAGTGCAATTCCTTCGAGGGAACAATCTTCTGATATCTAGAGGAGAGAGTATAAAAGAGCATACATTTTTGTGTACGAGGGAACCGTTCCAACACCTTGTAAGGACACCTCTGCTTGAGAAGGACTGATACATACACACAGATATGCACAGCAGCACTGCAAAATGTAACTTTCCCTAATGTGCTCCAGGGGCCCACGCTGCAGGAAAATGCTGCTTTGCCCATCCCTACAGGTGCTGCTCCTCTGACGAGGACCTGATGAGCAAAGGGGTACTTGAATTTTCCACTTGGCAGGAATAACCTTCTTCTGCATTTCTATTTGTGAAGAGAAGTAGCTCCTTTCCCTTACCAACTGTAACCAGAAGACCCTGCCATTTCACACACCCTCGGGCACCTTGCCCCAACCACTAGCCACTTGCAGTGTCCCACCCTGGAAATCTTCATCTTTGAGGGAGAGGTGGGCTGAACCCCATCCCCTGCAGAGGAAAAGGTACCCACCTGAGCACCTGAACTCCATGCTTCCGTGAGCACATCTGATTTACAGGTACAAACAGCATCCTTCGAGTCACATTGTTCCATTTCCCCCCTTCCCAATGCACCAGTCACACGTGGGCAATTATGAAATGGGAATACAGACTGTAGTCACATGGAATTGAATTGATACATGTCAAATTCAGAAACAAAGATCAGGAAGATTGTTAACTACCATTGAAAGTTAACTTAAGCAGAAGGATACTTGGCAACGGGGCAAAAGAGAAGAGGGGGACCAGCATGGGAAGGATCAGGAAAGGAAAGGAAGTTAACTCTGTACCAATCTCATATGGCGTGGGAACAGCCTAGTCCTTGTGAAACTCTTTACATCATTCTCCCCAAAGACAACGGCTGATCAGATCATGGGAGTTGTGGAAGACATGAAAACCTCAAAGGGTTCAGCTCAGTTCAATCCAGAATCAGATGGGTGAGCTTTTCCTTGATACTGGGAGAGCAACGGATCACAGCTCTCCTTGGCTGCCTGAATGGGGTGCTGGCAGTGGCCAGTCTTCAGAAGGGCTATGCAGGGAGCCCTGTAGTTTCCTCAAGGACTGTCCATATGGTTTAGATGCCGTTAAGCCCAGTTCATGGCCTAAAGACATACCTGTAACCCCTCGTGGCTCTATAGAACTTAAAGAACTGCCTTTGAAAAGCCGAGGGTGATAAGGACTTGTGCTCCTTCCCTCCCACCAACAGCCTAAAATTACCTCCAGAGGCTTTGCCTTTGCCTGCAGAAGTCCTTAGAGTGAGCAGGCTTTAAGCCAGCCCACTTCTCAGTGGACAGGACCCTTGCAGTCCACCATTAGCTGATAGCCCAGGGTTATGACCAAGAGGAAGCTGATGGCTTTCCAGCATCTAGCTGAGAGGTAGCATTGGCCCAACAGGGCTGAAGGAAACAGCGCTTGTATGGGGGGAACCCAAGGGCACAGAGGAATGTGGTGCACAAAGCAAGCAGACCCTGACTGAGGGATAAACTTCTGGGACAATTAATCAAAGCCTAGGACAGGAACTAACCCCTGTTACTTTGGTAAGAATCAAAGGCATAACTGAAGGGTTATTTCTCTAGCATACAGAGCACAGGAAGGGAGGAAGAGGGGTGATTTTTCTGGATCAGCACATCAGATGAAGATTTCACCCCTGTAAAGCACTCTTCCCCTTGGGCTCCCAGTTACCATCCTGGGCTGGGTGCTGCTGGTGCAGCAGGGCCACGTCACAATCCATGTAGTGCAGCCAGCTCAATGTGGGGTGGATAATGACACACGAGACAGGAATGCTCTGCTCCTGCCTGCACCCACTGGAGGTGACACTACCCTGCTGTCACCACCAGGCTCTTCGGGAGTTTCCTGGTGGGGAAAAAAAGCCCAAGCAAACAGTGCCAGGGTGATGAAGGAAAGGGCTGCAGCCTCAAAGCAAACCCTGACACCGAGTCTGCAGCCCCACAGTGTGCCCCTGCCCTGGGAGCTGGGACTGGTCTTTGGAACAGGCTGTTCAGGTGAGCCAATTTCACACGAGCAGCCACACAGAGGATTCCCTGACTTCCAGCTGGATAAGCTGAACTTACTTTTAAATGGATAAATGGGTTTCTTGTTTCATCTGCTATCCATCAAGCCACTGTTCATACCTGGGCAGCACAGAGCTGCTAGGAGACGTGCCAGCAGACTTCACTGCTGCCAGCTCCATACAGAAAAAAAGGACAGTTCATCTTTTCTTTGGGACTCAGAACTCCTGTGCTGGTTTTGGCCTTGAAACATCAAGCTCAGCCCTTGCTGCCTCCAGTCTGGGATCCTAAAAGGCACATGAGAAGCCTTAAAAGCAATGGGAACTGATTGACAAGTTGTTTTGGCCCCATATATCCACCTTTCCTTTCCTTTTTTTTGTTATCAGTGCATTTAGGAGATGAGCAGAGGTCTACATCTGAAAACTGTATGATGATTTTAGGCAGATAGATGTAGTTTAAATGAACACTAGACAAGTGTATGCCCATTATGGTTTTTTTCTGCATATTTTACAAGCACTATAACATCACAGTTAAAGCAATCAGCTCCAGTAGAGTGGAAACACCATTCAGCATTTCTTTTAGCAATTAGGTAGATGGCTGCACTCTCACAGCAGAGCTACCCAATAAATGGATGGGCAGTAGATCCCATCTTGATCAAACCAGATCTTTAGCAGTTTACTCTCTCTAGGGACCCTGCAAGTGCTCTGGGCCACAGGGTGGGACAGTTTTCTATCAGGGTTCATTGATCTGCCTGGTACTGGGCACCATGAGAGATGACCACAGGCTCTGCACAACTTATCTGTGCTTTGGCTGTCAGTGTTTTGGGCCCCTCTGCCTTCTAGTACCCTGCCCCATGAGATTTCACCCAGCAACTGCTTGAAAAAGGACTAAGTTGGCCCTCCTGATATCCAGGGTTGTAGTCCTGCTTGATATCCTGTTCCTGCCCTTTCTCTCCAATGTTCACTTGGAGAGTCTAAGAAACCTTAGTGCTCAGACAAGAGCTCTGAAGCCTATTTATCACTGATTATAGGAGTTGTATAGATTTTTTTTTTTTAAAACCTCTGCCCTCAATCTCTTCTCTAACCTCCATGAGGTCAGGCTCCTTCAAGAGGGTCCAGCTGGTGTGAACTACCACCAGGCTATTTCATGCCACAAAGCCTTTGGAGGTGGCAAGTCTGGGCAGCCTGGTTTGAGGGGGCTGATGGACACACACTTTATTACAGCTGCCTGCCCTCAAGTGTGGCCCTGAGCATTTTGAATCAAGGCATGGGGTGGGGGGTTCAACCAGGTCCTTTTTATCAATGCTTTCTAGTAAATTAAGATTTTTTTTTCTTTTTCTTTTTCCACTCACTCAGAGAAACCCTTCCTCTGATTTTCTAATCATTTCCAGCCATAAGTAACAAGCCCACTCATGGCACAGCTCAGCTTTAATCCCAGGAGGCTGTTTACTGGCACTGGAAAGTTCCTGCACTTCCCAGCAATGTCTGACACCAGGATTGCCTGGCCAGACAAACTCTGCAGTAGTAGGAACATAGAACAGCACTGGCAGCATAACAGTGAGGAGTAAAAGCATTGGCTCATTTTGCACAGAACAGAAACAAGGAAGCGCCTCATTATCAAGGTCAATCTTGCACATTGAAATTTTTATACCATTGCAACTGTCTCATTATTCAACATCAGTCCTCAAAAATTATGCTCAAGTTGAGCAAGAAACAGATGTGAAGCTGACAGGTCTGCAATTACATTATAATGGATTATGAAAGGGCTGGCAAAGGGGCCACTTATATCATTGCCCCTGCCCATTAAGAGGTCTTTAGCATGGCCTGGGAAGCTGGTCTTGCATTAAAAGAACAGAAGCCAACGTGACTGCTAGAAGTAATGGGACAGTTGCCAGGGCTGCTTTTACCAGGAAGCTACAGTGCTGCTCCTTCCGCCTCAGAAACCCTTCCCTGGGTGCTGGCTGAGGTGAGCGGGGTCTTTTAAAGGCAAAGCCCTTTAAAATTAGTCATTTAGATGTTTAGAAGAACCATGGCAGCATGGAGATTTCCACACCCTGATCTCTGCCCTGTGGCTACCCACACCTTACAGAGCTCCTGAGCACTCAGCAGGACACATGAATTGGATCTACATAATCCCTGAGTGGGGAAGCCCTCTCCCCAGGCTTTGTGGAGACACATGCAGAGACTCAACAGGAGCAAGCAGGGTGCTGGGAGGGTGCACGAGCTGCTCAAGGATCCATGACTCTGGAGTGACACATTCCCCAGATCTGGCTATGGCAGAGCACTGGCCCCGCTCGGTCCCTGGGAAGCCATCTCCCTCCTGAACTGAGTGGGGACCACATACCTGAGCTGGGGAGGGCTCCCTGTGTCCTAAGGGGGACTTTTGATGCAAGAGGTTCAAGAGCAAGGGAGTAGGTGAGGCTGACTACTGCTTTAGGTTGAGCATGCAGTGAGGAGTGAAAATGCTCATGTGTAGCTGGGCCAGACTGCCACTGCAGAAATGGAGATGGCCCACTTTGAGGAACACCTTCAAAGAAAGGGCCAGGTACATTTTGAGATGAGGCGACTCCTGTTTCCTCCCAAAACATGAAATAACAAAGATCAGCCCAGCACAGAAACAGATCCTTTCCTCCCCATATTAGTGCACGGGACGCTCAGCTGCCTCAGCTCCAAGCCATGGCTGACCCTTGGCAGCCACCTTCAACCTCAGCAGCGCATGAGAGGAGTGACACCCTGGAGCACCCACAGAGGGGACCAGACAGACATCTCCCCAGGGCCTGATGCTAGCCAGCAGCCCAGGATCCATCTGCCTGACCCCAGCACCCTCCCCTCTCCCTATACCACCCCCTCCCCTGCCTTCCTGCACTTCATGCTACTACCTGCCTACCTTTTCAAAGTGCTGCACGTGTAGGAGCGGGGGCCTGGGGGAAAGGAGGTGGCAAATCCTGTTTTGCCACAGGTGCCAGCGTTTGCTCTGGCAACAGGCAAACAAGCAGTGCTTTTCTAAATAGAGCTGTGCCCGGCTCAGTTACTCGTAAGGCATCATCCCGCAGTCACCGCTCAGCACTTTTCCTTAGGTGAACACAAGCTGGTAGGCAAGGGAACTTTCCTCTGCAGCAGGGCACCAGGGAGGCATCCTCCCTTCCCACCTCTGCAACCTCTTTCTGTACCACAAACCCAAGGAAATCCTCAGCTGGTGCATGTCCCAAAAGCTCCGCAGCTGCGTTAGCTCACATCAGCCATAGGTTTTGTCTTTAGCCATTAGATCAGCTCATTCCCTCTCTACTCTGGGAGAAGGGTCAGCCTGAGAAGATGAGCAAGAGGGACTTTTAGACCAGCTTCCACTCCTGAGTGAGCAGTTTCAGGACTTGAGGATGAAAGAGAGATTCTGCTGCTGCCTCTCTCCCCCTTCCTCAGAGGAAGGCAGTGCACCGCACCACAGACCTGCCAGAGCTGCCCTCCGGGCACTGTCTCCTGCCAATGATTCAAGTGAAGAATCCCAGCTGCAGAGCATCCTCCAAGCTCTTCAGGTCAGTACAACAAGCTCCACGCTTCAGGCCTACAAAGAAGACAGAAAGAAGAGCATTTTACAGTGAGAAAATCCCTCCACGTGCTCAAATGCATGGCTCCAGGCTCTTCTGGCAGGTAAGGAATTAATGGGACAAATCCCAGGTGTCCCAGCTTTCCTGACTGCAGCCTGAGCTCCAAGCTGAAGGCAATTATATGGAGATAAATGAAAACACATGGAAATTGCATTACTCGATAAGAAGCTGATGAGTGGAAATCTGAGGTCTCCTGTGAGGTATTTTCATGATGTGTGTGCACAGTCATAAAAAAAGAAAAAGAAGCAAATTTAGATTGCATTCAGTAGCTTAATTATGCTTAATGAAATACAAGTGGGACTTAGTAACAAGTGCAACAGGTTATAATGATGCCACCTGACTTTATCCAAAGTTTATTACATCAAAGTGCCCTGTGGCACTTAATCCGAGCAAGAAAAAACATCATGAAAAATCTTGTCTCTGAACCAAGCAGGCCCAGCATGCAGTCTTGGCTTTGATCTGAACCACATCGCAAGGAGACAGCTTTCTTACGTTACTTTTGGCACCCATTGTGCCTTAAAAACGTGGACAGTGAGCACAGGGAAAGTTTGACTTAAGGATGGCTGGGTCTGATTAAGTGTTGGATGCTTCATTGAACTGTGCAGTTGGAGAAATTCAGAGCAAGCCCATTTATGTTTTCTAGGGAAAACTCCACCAGTCCTCCCCCAGCAGGGAGTGATGCACACACTGACGGGCCTGCCAAACTCCCCGCTGGGTGGAGGAAGAAGGGGTGTGCTGCTCCCCTGAGTCAGCTCCAGAACATGATCGTCATGGCAAAGATCACACAGAAGGAGCCATTTCAAATATTTTAGACACAAAGAAAAGGACCAACTGCAACTTCTCATACCAGAGGTCTGCTTCTCTGGGTGGGGTGGTTGTGAGAGAGAGGTAGCATCAGGCTTCTGGCTCCTCTGCTGAGGACAGCAGCTCTTCTACTCTCAACTGGCCCCGTGTCTGTACCAGCTAAAAATCTCTCCTGTCCAACGTGTTTCTTATGCCAATAGGAGGGGTCCCCTGCCTCTCCCGAGCCAAGGCTGGGATAAGAGTTCAGTTCCCAGCCAAGCAAACATTAAGCAATAATGCTTATGATTTAGGAGGTACTTGCACCGTGTTCACCCTGGCGAGAGCCTGAAATAATTCACTGGAGTCACCAGAAGACTGAGTCTGGATCCAAAATGTTATCAGCTATCACAGTGACACTCATCCAGCCCTCTCTCTAACTTTGGGTCCTACGTCCTCCGCGTAGGCAATGCTACTTGCTTAACCTTCCCGTCGGGTTGATAGGCATTAGAAAGCCCACCCATCTCTCACACCACCCTATTTGAGGGCAATGGAACTGAGAAGCCCACACCTCTTTCCTCTGCTCCGTTGGCCAACAACTCCAAGACCTCAGCAGCAAGAAGTGGGACTCACCACAACACAAGGCTATGGGGATCTTTGCCCAGCTGCAGCACTCCTGGCTGTAGAGGGGCTAACCTGAGCTCCTTGTTGCCCTGTTCAGCCCAGTCTCTCCCTCCACCCCGGCTATTTTAACAGTATTTTATCATATTCCCAGGTCACTCTGTGGCCTCAAAGCATTTCACCACTGCAGAAAGCTCAGGCACAATTTTCTAAGCTGTTGACCAAGCTCTCCTTAGCCCTTGCTGCTGACTAGCTTTTTCCAACCAGAGACTCTGGTGATTACTGCTATAGCAGCCATTCTACCAGCGAAGCAGAAAATAAATAGACTTCATCAGAGGTAAATGATGGAGAAAACACCATTCCCCTGGGTAGGGAGAGAAACAACATTAGCAACAGCAGCAGAACCATCACCATACTGGAGCAAGGTGGGGGGGCTTGCAATGAGCTGGTTATTCCATCTCCTGCCCCAGCTGGGCCAATCTTTTGGGCACCAGTTTCATTACCAGAAACAAGTAACTCTGAAGATCACCATTCTTTTGGCCAACTTCACCCCCTTTGCGTCCCACCCCGTGCTTATTTCCCTCTCTTACCTACAAGCATCTATGGGAAAGAAATTTTTACATGGACATGGGAGCAGGCTAGGAAGGGATTACAAACACATTAACCACTGCAGGAGGATGTGCAAGGAGGATAGGAGAACATGCTGCCATTTGTTGCTCTCCTAGTCACTTTTCTGACTTAAGTGTCTTAGGGTCACCAGTTAGCAAGCTGAACAGGACCAAGCTATTTCTCCTTCTTGAATGACCAAGGGACCACACTGCAGACGAGGAGAGGGCTGTAGTTGAGCAGCAACTAAATAGAGAGGGTAAAAAAAGCTTCCAGTCCCAGCAGAATTACAAGGGCAGCCAAAATAAAAATCACTCACCAGGGGCAAGCACGCCAAGCCCATGCATGATTTGTGAGCTACATTCACTTGTTTGGTACCTTAAAAGAGCAGGCAACACCGGGGTTTGCTGCTGTAGCCCCCACACTGAGGCACAGCACCCCCCTGCCAGGACTCACCACATGGAGCAAGACAACACCAGCCACAAGAGAAGCCCTGGTGTCAACGTGGCCCAGGGAAAGTGCTCAGTGCTGGGACCCAGGCTGTGCTCTGCTACACCCAGGAGAAACCTTCCTCCCAGCCACTGAGCTCCTTTGATAGATGAAGGGCCAATCATTTTTGGCAGGTGAGGCTGTAGGGCTGCAACTCAGGCAGGTTTGGAGGCTCTCCAGCCGTACCTCACTGGGTGTCACTGGCTCCTTGGGCTCTCCTCTTTGTACTTTGTTGCCTGCTCCTCACAGGGACAGCAGCAGGATCTATTGCCACCCCTCACCATTGCTACCAGCCCTGAGACGCCTCAGCCCTCGTGGTTTGAAACAAATCTTGTTGCCTTTCCAGAGGAGGGTTAGCACAGCCAGCGGTGAGACCATCCAAGCTCCTCACCTCATGGTCTCTCCAAGCTGGTCAGGGGGAGAGCCTTTATAAAGCATGGTAGTGTCCTTCTTCCCAAAGGACACCAAGAGAATGGTCTGAACCCTCCAGCAGCTTCTCACCTGTGAAGTAATACATGTGGCTTAGGGAGAGCCTGAAGTAGCTGACATAAGGATGAAAACAATTTGAGCTGTTTTACAGGGAGAGCTGTTCTCCCCATACTGCAAGAGCAAGCTCCATCAAAACCCACTGCACTGGTGGAATCCCGAACTTCAGGGTGTATGGGCTGACTTCAAACTGAGCGTGCAATTCTCCTACGTGCCACAGGGGACTTTGCACATGCCCAGATGGCAGAAAGCACTCTGTCTTGTATTCTCTTTCAGGTCCATTTTCAGTGGAGGTGTTTATCACCATCACGATCCCCTGAGTGAACCCAAACCCGGGGAGCGTGCAGGAGCATCTGGAAACATCTGCCAGGAAGAAGGGAAGTAGAACAAAATGAGTTTCTTTTTTCTTTCTGCTTTTTTTTTTAATCTTTGCACTCTGTGGACTTGGGTTTCTCGACAGATGTATAAAGCCTGACATGAAGAGCTTATGTCAGTATAACACATCTACTCGTCAAGACCGTGCGAGCATCAGCCCTCAGCATTTCTCGTGCTCAGGCTCCAAAAAGTGCCTGTTCCAATATTTTTCTACAGCTGGACTCAAGTCCATGTGCTGCACACATGAGCAGTCACTGGGACTCCTTGCACAGTAAAATGTAGGTCATGGGGAGTAAAAAACCTTTGACCCTTCCACCTCCAGATTAACTTGTTTATGGTTGGCCCTAAGGAACAGACTGACCCCATAGCCAAGAGAACAAAACCAGACATGGCGCTTACTTTTCTTACTTTTTATATAAAATATACATTTACATACATTTGCTTTTGCAAAGACTTTGAGCAGAACTTCTTTATGTGAAATCTAGCTGCAAGTCCCACAGTGAACACAGCAAAGACTTTGCAAATTCCTGTACCACTGACATACATCCAGCTGCTGCTAAGTGTGAAGTTATTTTTAAAAGATTTCTAATCCGTGGGCTTTTGTTGGGTTTTGTTTGGGGTTTTTTTTTTGTGATTAAAAAAAAAAATGATATGCACAACTGATTAAAAACAAATTAGACATGGAAATAAGAACCATATGAACAACAGGCAATGCAAACAACACCCGCATGAGAGGAACACGCAGCGTGACACCTACTTCAGGCAGAGATTTTGACAGCAGTACAGTTGTAGAAGCTGTGACTTTTACAGAGGACAGCACTGGGGGGGCTTTTCCAGAAGAAAAAAATAACTTCAGCAAGCAACAAACATGGCAATGAACTTTCCACAGTTGGTATTACCTGAAGCAACTTTGCCACATTGAAACACTAGTGAATACCAAGTGCTTTTTTTTTTTTCTTTCCTCTTTTGCTTTTTTTTTTAATTTCTTTTTCTCTTTTCTGTGTTGGGTTTAAATGTACGTGAAAGCAAAATGATGCATTTTGAAACTGCTGAAGGTTGGGGGGGAAAAAAAGCCCTCTGAGGTCTAATATTTTCCAAAGATGGTGCATAATGAAAGATAGAAATTGAGGACTTGGTCAGTCACATACAGATTGAGGAGACTTAAGCATAGACCAACTTCATCGAGTTGGAGGATGAATGAGGCAAAATACCCTACAATTATATTCTCACTGGCCTGATTTTTAAAATCAGAATGACAGTTTTCTTCCTTTGCCCAATATTGTACACTGCATTTTCCCAGTTTCCATAGCTGTTGAGAAGCTTTCATGGTTTTTAGATGGTTTTTAGGGGTGTCCAGCCTCCCCTGCAAGTTAGGCTCTTTATTTTTCATTTTTTGGACTTAGACTTCTTCCACCCACGTGCAGTCATGCATCCCCACCCCCCTGTCCTCAATAAGATCTCTGGAATGAAGGCCATTGGCACTGCTGCAAAACTCACTGTTTGGCCAAACCAAGTTGCCTGCACATTTGTAGGATAATCTAGTCCAAGGAGTTTATGAGCAAGAGAAAATGCCCCCTACTGCATCACTTATCCTGGGGGATGGAAACAGAATGGAAGCAAAGAACTTGAAATAAGCAATAAAACAAAACAAAATTAATCAGCTGAAAATATTATTCAAGAGGAAAGGAAACGGCAACACAATTATTCTGGTTTTCATTTAGGATTAAAATGCACAGTGAGTACTCAGGAGTCCTGTGTAACCAGCTTTCCATTAACTCTCCACTTTAATAGCAGTGAGCACTGAGGTTTGGCCAACGCAACTTGTCGAGAGCGCACACTCTCCCCCCACCAGGTAGAGCTTCAGCCATTTATTAATTTGTAATCTCTGCTAACCATGCTGAGCACTGGAGTTGGCAGACAACAATGCATTTAAAACTCATTATTTTAGAAGCTGTGCAATGCCAGAGGAAGAGGACACTTCCTATGATTAATTAAGCTAATATTCAGTTTATCACAAGGTAAGTCGCTCGATTTATCTTCCACAATAGCGTTCCATTTTGGTGGAGGTAAGCCCTTTCATATCATACTCCATTCTTCTTCTTCACCTGCAATAAACCTTTCACAAGATTAATGTCCTGAACAAACAGCGTTTCAGCACGGACACCAACAAGACAGTGGGTCAGCTCGAAACTCCACAAGGGTTTAACTGCTTTGGCAGCTCATGGTATGAATCTTTCTCCAAATACGCTGCCGGTGTGAAGACTCTCGTCCTGCACAGACAGGGTGTAAAGTGCTGGTTGGGGAAAGCTCCTCTCTCTGTAACTACCTCAAACCCAGCTCTGAAGTGTGAACAGTTGGCCTTTTGGCATATGAACGTAATCCAGTTCAACTGGGATATGTTACCCACCTAAATTCACGTGAGCAGATGACCCTAAGCCATACCTTCCAGCCAAACCGCCTCCGTCACCAGGAGGATGGTCTCATCTTTTGACATTATTCTGCAAGTAAGACAGTGTTGCAAACCTGGTAATCCTTCTCTGGGGTCTGGGAGGGGGGCACTCAAAGCTATACTATACTTTTTTGCACGTGCACCAGTTTTAGGAGGTCAAGATGGCTTTGATCAGGTTCTAGGACAAGAACAAGACGATCATTTCTACCAGTCTCTCAGGAAAGACAAACTAAGATCTAAGCCAAAGGTAAAAAACCAAAACCAAGTCTTCCCCTTCATAAAGCATTCCTATAAAAAATACAACTTCTTCTATATTTGAAAAAATATGTTTCATTGGCCACAGTTTAAAGCCACACTGCTGTGGGGCTTGTAGAATATACAATATTTATTTAATATATCTTTATGAGGCAAAGTTTATAGCTGATACACGTTTTTAAACGAGTTGCATCTCCATCTCCACCCACCTCTATCCCCCACACTCATGCTAGCTGTTGAAGCACTCTGCAGATGCCTCCTCCCTGGGGTGCTTTGCGTGGTATCGTTGTCAGGGGCTGCACCAAAACACTGCTCTGCCAGCCCCCAAACTCACCTCCACACCGTGGTACTGCAGGCAGGCAGCCAGCCCGGGCACACAGGGCTTTGGTGAAGCTACCTTGGGGAGAGGCAGAGAGCTTTACAGTCCAGGTACCTCTGAATGCCCTGGTAATGAACCATCTACAACTTTGCAATGCACGGTGGGGAACAAACTGCTCTCAGAGGCCATTTCAACTTTGGTTTCTCTGTCCCACCGGGACTCTGCTAGCACAGGGCTGTGCAAGGCTACTCTGTGCACGGCATCCAGTGGAGCACCTGCACTGGGGACCTGCAGAAATGTCATCTCAGCAAGCCCATGGCCATCAAAGTCATGTGAAAAGACAAAGGTTGCTTTTGACCCAGCTCCAGGACCTCAAACCTGCCTTCAGCCCCAAAAAGCTAAGTAGGCTGCTTGGGCTGCAGGGAGAAGGGAAAATTCACCAGCAAAAGACTTGCTTATTTTGTTCCCAGCTGCTCCCTTGGGAAGCTGGTCCAAAGGGAGTGAGCCCAGAAATGCGTGTCACCACCTTCACCCCGCAACGGTCTCTCCCTCCCACCTCTGCCCAGCTGTAGGCATTGTCCAGTCTCCTTGCCCAGCATGGACCAGTACCTCCTAAGTCCAGCCTCATCCTGGTAGGTGCACAGCCACGGCTCTAGCAGGTCTACAAGCCCTGTAAGGGCGGCCGTCTGCACCATTCTGGACTCCCTCTGAGCTCCAAATGCCGCTGAAATAACGTTAATAATGTATCAGGAATTTGACTAGCAGGAGTGACTGGGCACCGCCGTTGTTAAATGAAGCCAAGGGAGCCACCAGCACACAGCCTTCCTATCGTGTTCAGCAAATCTGGAGCTTGCTGAGGCGTCACGGTCAGGACCAACTAAACCCAGCTGCCACGTGGGTCACAGCCACCCGGGCTTTTCCTGACAGATGTGTATCAAGGCATCGCATGCCTGATCTGAATTGTCCTTTACCAATAATGCCAACCCCCGAGCTGCTCTCCTGCAGGGATGGGCCACACTCGGGTTCAAATCTAACAAATCTTATGGCAGTTTCCTTCTGCAAGAGGAACAAAAACCCTGACGTCCAAACCCAAAGGCAGTGGCACCAAGCACGACCCCACTGACACTCTCTGAAGCGGTAGAAACCCTGGTGGAAGCAGCAGAAGGGCTGTTAATGCAGTGTCAGCCTGGTCCACTGTGCTCTGCAGCCACTTGCTTTAGAAACATCGTGAGGGGGAGATCTCAAACACGCCTCGGCGGTGCTGCATTTTTCTAACTTCAGATGATACAAGTCACAATACCCAGCTACGTGGTCAGCTGTGAAGGATACTGCCCAATTTGTACAAAAACAGAGAAAATATATATTAATTATTTGATTATTATAAGTTAAATAAATAAAGCTCAAAAATAAAAGCCCCAATTCTGACAAGAATTTGTTTTCCCACTCTGGTATTTAAAAATATAGATTTATGACTGATCAGCTATAGGGCATTTTCTGTATCTGTGGGGGGAGGAGATGAGAACACTTTGACAAAGTGTTTTGTCCGTGTTATCACCATGACAAATGGGCTTTGTCCCTGCACAGGCATAAAAAAAACCCCCTTCTCGGTGCCTTTCCAGGCTAGGAAATCTTCCCTAATCTCTCTGTGGCTTTACTTTACCTCCTATATTGATCAGATCACTTGCTTGGTTGGTTTTCTGGTTGGGTTTTGGGGGTTATTTTTGACTGTGGACTGGACAGGAGGACAAGTAATCCTAGAGCTTCCCATTGCCTTAGGATGCTTCCCTTTTTTTTTTTAGGGTAATAATGATTTGGCCTGGAGGGAGAGGGCCAAGGGTAAAGCCATATGAAATTTGATAATACTGACATAATGAACCTGAATTACTACAAAATTACTATCTTCTGAATAAAATATTCCCTCAAAGGATCATTTGTCCTACTTGTAGAATCATCCTTCTAGGGTGATACTCAGATACCATTTTCCCCTTCTTTAAAATATTTTTCAAGTCACATTTAGAGCTGTAAAAGTGTCCATCACTTCCTCAGCATTAACAACCCGACACCTTTTTGTGTGACCATTATGACCATCTCTCCTGCCTCAGAAGGACCTGGCAGCACTTAAAGTCCATCAGTGGTACTTTATGTGGAGGAGGTGAGCCTGTTTTCAGTAACAAGAGGTGCTACTTCACCCGTGCTGCAATGGATGAGTGCTTTGTCTCCATGGTTTCCCCAGTGATAACCAAGATATTGAAGGTACACATCCCACCCACACTCCTGGTGTGATTAAAATGGGTTCAGCCTAAACAAAAGTCTTGATTAAAGGAAGCTGTTCATTCATTCTCCAGCATGTCCTACAGGAGCTGGATGTCTCCTGTAATTTTGGTCAAACATAAGCATGCATTCAAAATTTGCCTTCTGCAATTCTGAGTCCTATCAAAGTTCCTTCTCCAAGAGGCATGGGTTTCTTTCCACTGGTGACTGAATTCTATGTTTGGTCTTTCTCCTGGGCTTCCTGAAACCGTTTCTCCAAGCGATCCAGTTTGGCCAGATTCTCCTTCAGCAGCTTGCTGTTTGGAACGAGGTGTAAAGCTTTCTCATAGTAGCCACGGGCAGTGACGTAGCTCCCCTACAAAGAAAATGAGTGGCAGATCTCATTTGCATTCCCTGGCATCAAGACTTCATTCTCTGGGAATGGCAAAGACCGTGCAACAAAGGAAAAAGGGTTTATAAAACTTGATATTGTCAGGTAAGAAGAACACTTCTTAATTATGAAACGGATCACCGAGTGCCAGTAGCCTAAATTTGATCAAACCACACAAGGCAAGAAGTAGATTTTCATTTTTTCTGTTAGGTTGTAGCAGAAGAGTTAGTTTTACTCAGCAACAGGATAGCTTGAGGATATCACACAACGTGACTCCTTCTCTTAAGAAGTCATAAGGAGACCCAAATCATAATGATATGCTAAACTATTCAAAAAGATAAGCAACCACAGGGCAGGCTGCCTATTTCCATAATTTCATGCCAGTATTCTGCACTAGACATATTTATTAAATCAATTAGGCAGACAGGCATCTTAAAAGTCAACTCACGGTGACATTTTTCTAAGGTAGGTCAACAACAGAAGCAGGAAATCTTTAGAGAGATGGGCAGGTTGTTCCTTGCAGACTGCCCTCTTAAAAGATGAGATTTACATTACAGGGTACATATGCCCGAGCCACCTGGCTGGGAATTTCTAGTTGAGGCAAACAGACTTTCCTCCTTTTGGGATAAAATATGTCAGAGACGCTCGCTGTTCACAAACATGCATAGCGTAGCAGTTTGAAACAAATTGAGTGTAAGACAGTTCAAGGAAAAGGAAAATCATCATACCTTGATGTGCTCAATGCCTCCCATATTCATCCAGGCCTGGGCTTGGTCTGGGTTGAGCTCCACAGCCCGTTTGTAGCTCTACATAAATAAGAAACATTTTTAAGTTAACAGTCTGACTCTTCAAACAAAACCAGTGCTGAAGGGGAAAGAGAAATGAAGTTTCCTCTCCTTCTGAATCCATTTAAAATACGACTTCAAGTTCTTCTCATATAGAATGCACGAGCTGTACAGCCACTCGAGTGGAGGTTTCACAAGGAGCTGAGGGCAGTGCTATCCCTCCCCACCGCTTCAGCCGCTGTGCCTGGGAGAAGCAGCAACAAGGACCTTCTGGACTCCGTCAAACAGCGCCCTTTTTATGGTGTCACATCAGGAAAGGATTCAAATTAGGATTAGACATCTCTAAGCATACTGAGAATATTCAGAACTGCCCTAATAATATTCTGTGTTACTATTTACAACTAACATAACCTGCCAGCTCTCAAGCCTCCTGCTCCCCAGGATAAGGCAATCTCTTGGCTATTAGCCAGTGAGGTGAGGTAGAACAACAATGTGGACTCTCACGGAGCTCCAAGCTTCCAGCTGAGCCACCCGGAGTTGGCCATCACCAGCGAGAGAGGCTGGATGAACCAAGGGTCTGGTCAATGAGAAAAGGCCTAGGATCCTCCATAATCCCACCACAACTCCGGACTTAACCTTTCAGAGCAGTATTTCTCAGTATTTTCACACAAGAATGAGGTAAAAAGTTGCAAGGAAGTCTGGAAAAGTGATCTACTCTATGGCTTCAGCTGCACCGCCGGGGAACTGCTGAGCTGCCAAGACCAGCAGCCAGAGTCTATTAGTATAGCATTAGTAGGGAGTGTTAAATGCCATGAGCTAACTCCAACTCAGAGAATCATAGAACCACAGAATGGTTTGGTCTGGAAGGAAGCTTAAGGATCATCTAATTCCAGCCCCTCTGCCATGGGCAGGGTGACCTTCCACTAGACCAAGGCCTCATCCAACCTGGTTTCGAACACATCCAGCCATGAAGCACCCACAACTTCCCTGGGCAACCTGTTTTAGTGTCTCATCACCCTCAGAGTGAAGAACCCCTTTTAATTTTCTAATCTAAATCTCCCCTCTTCCAGTTTGAAGCCATTGCCTCTTGTCCTATCACTACAGGCCCTGGTAAAAAAGTCCCTGCACAGCTTTCTTGTAGGCTCCCTTTAGACACTGGAGGCTGCAGTGAGGTCTACCCAGAGCTGCCTCTTCTCCAGGCTGAAAAACCCCAACTCTCTTCTAAGCTATAAAACTACCCATAGGACTCGGAGCAGTCATACCTCAAAAGCCTTGTCAAGGAGATTCTGTTCTCTTAGCTGGTTTCCTTTAGTGAAAAAGAGCTCTGATATGACTTTTGGATCCTTTGGTTTTAGCTGAAGAGCTTTTTCTATAGCTTCAAGTGCCTGTAAAAAAAAGCAAGAGGACATTCTGTTACTGTATTCTGTGCCGTTCCACTTCTCATGTTCTCCTCACCACCAGAGTTATCTTTCTCTTCAACTGATAACACATGTGGAAATGAGCTTTTTGATGCCTGTGTCTGATGGGCAGTGGGGCTGACAGCAGCAGGAGCAGTAAGTGATAAGAAAGCCACGCTGCTTAGCTTCAGTCCCAGTACCTAGATAAACAGAAGTGTTTTAGTGAAAAAAAATAACTACTGGATGTGTGCTAAGGAATGTCTCTGGTGTGTAAAATTCAACCTGAGCTCTGTGCGTGAGCCCTCAGGAGAAAGGTGACATTGGTACCTTGGCATAGTGCTCCTGCTTGCTGTAGATGGCTGAGAGAAGGCGGTAGCACTCCAGACACCCCGCATCCTCGCTCAGTATATGGTTCGTCATCTTTTCGGCTTCCTTCGTCCGTCCCATCATTGCTAAAACCTGAGCCTATGGAGCCACATTATAAAAGGTCACAGGTATCACAGAGTGTCAGGGGTTGGAAGGGACCTTAGAGATCTTCGAGTCCAACCCCCCCCTGCCAGAGCAGGATCATGATCTTAAAAAGCTCAACCCCCCCTTAATGCTGCACCCAGCGGCTGGTGCTCCACTGCCGTGGTCCTGCCCTGGCCAAGCTTGCCCCACACTCACCAGCGCCAGTCGGATCTCTTTGTTCAAAGGCTGCAGTGATGCTGCTTCTCTGTAAACCTGCAACGCTTCTTCATACCTCCCCGTGTTGTAATAAAGAGCCCCCAGCGGGGACAGGATTTCAGCCTTCCGGGATACCTTCAGTGCCCTGGAATTTGGGAAAAAGAGGTGCTTCTGGGTGGTGCGTGGATCAAAGCAGAAGAGAGACAGGTGTGGTTTGCACTGGGATGGAGCAGCAAACTCTGCACCCTGCTCATCCCACCCTGGGGAGCAGAAAATTTAAGGTCCCAGGGAGAGACTGAGCATGCCCACAGCAGCAATCCCTCTGGCCACCTGAGGAGTGGGTCCCCTCCAAAGTGCCCACGAGCATGCAGCAGGAATTGGGATGGCTGACAACGGCAGAACCCGGGGATTGCGAGCACAAATCTGGATGCCACAAAGGAGGCAGAAAAACCCCTCCAGTCCACCCTGCTGCTTACTGGGAGCCAGAGCCTGCCTGCTAGCACGCTGCTGGGAAGGGCTGGATTCCTGATGGTGGCAAGGTTTTGGTACTGACCTGTGCAGCAGTTATGGCCACAGGCCAGCTTCAAGCAGGGTGGAAGTCCTACTACAAACCTGCTCATACCACCCTGAAACATCCAACTTTATTGTTACAAAATCCCCTGGACAAAGCAGCAGTGTGTCCATCCTGGGAGCTTGGGAACGGTTCAGGGAAGTCAGTACTGCCTGAGTCCATGCTGCCTCCCCCCAAACAGTCAAATAAGCCAAGGTGAATCTGGTTTCAAACATATGGAGAAGGAAAGGAGAAAAATCCAAACATGCCCTGGCAGATTTATGTATCGGAGGCCCATTAGCAGAGACAAACTTTACAGGGGGAGGAGGGAAACCTCTGTTTGCCAGCCTGAATCCTTACCGTTTGTACCACGCTTCAGCCTCTTTGTTCTGCCCCAGGGAGCGGTGAAGCCTGCCCAGGTTCACCATGGCCACGTGGTGAGAGGGGCTCAGGCGGATGGCCTGCTTGTAGTGGGCCACGGCTCGCTCGGGAGCCCCTGGAGAGGAAAACAGCTCTTAAACCCACGCGTCAGAAAGGTCCTGTCGCAAATTCAGCACACAGTAATGCTCTGGGTTTTCTTTAAGCTATTGCTCTGGCGTGGGAACCATGCTGAGAAAAAAAAAATCCTGCCTCAGCCTTTCTAGAGATTAAAAAAGTATCTGTACAAATTAAGACTTAAACTGCAGTATCCAGAAATGAGATTTTTCTAGGGCTGCGCTTTTGCAAGTTGAGGTAGAGCCACCACGAGACTGCTGACCGAAAACCCTCTCCTGTCAGTGTGGGAGACAATCCCTGCCCCCCCTTGCTAAGGACAGAGCCCACCCCAGAAAGAGGACCGAGGCACGTGTCCCACCTCCTGGGAGAGCATCTGGAGGTGGGCAGTGGAGACATGAAGAGCAAGCCATGCAATAGTTTCAGCTCTTTCCAATCGAAGACTATTTCCTCCCCCTCACCTCTGCCGAGTTGTCAACAGGATGGGAAGTAGCTGCCAATGACCAGCTAATTCCCACCTCCAGGCAACAAATCCCAGACCAGAGGCATCCAGGTGCCTATTTTGGAGCAGGTAGGCACCATCTCTGTGTGGCAGAGGAGCCATTGGGTGGCACTGCTTCACCGTGTGAAAATGTCTACCAGCGTAAGGTCCTGCAGTCCATGACATCACCGAGCACCACAACAAAATACAAAACAATGCTAAAAGAAAGGTGCCAGACCCCTCGCCCAAACAGTATTTCCTTTATCTAAATAATGGCTTTCCTCAAGAAGCAGCAGCATTGGTCTTCTCCCACTGGTAGGCAGGCAGATATTTTTCAAAATCCCATCTACAAAACACGCTGGGAAGTGGCTGGACGTGGACCTCAGTCCATACATCAGTCAGAGCCTCCCCTGCTCAACACCCAGGGCTGATGTGCATTGTTAAGGGAGATACATCGAGCATCTACGACCAGTGCAGAGCTGTCTGGAGTTATGGCTCCCTGGAGATGACACTTGCTGGAGGCAAGTTAATTGGCAGGGTGCTTCACAGCAGCTCCCTGTGCCCGCTGGGGAGTAGCGCAGCCTGTGACGGGCTCACTACCAGCCCCTTCCTTCAGGCCCTGCCGTGTCTCCAAGAGGGTTATTTATACATCGTGCCTGAAGTATCAAAAGCCAATGGTTTTGTTCCTGTTGTTTACGTGTAGGGTAGTGTAGGACAAAATCAGGGGAAGCTGATTTTGACTTTGGCAGAATACGCAAGCACAAAAATAGAAAGCGTGCTGCGCCGCGTTTGAACTGCAACTTTTGGCGGGAACGGGACAGTTTACCTGGGTTGGGACGAGGCGAGGACAGAGCCAGAGTGAAATTACCATGGGATTTTTATTGTTTGCAAGCTTCAATTTTGCCAGGCCACAAATTCAGAACCTCAACCTCTGTTGCTAATGCCACGAAGCCTTTTCTGATTATGAATACTCATTTTGCCTTCGTATTTATTTCACAGTGGTAGTACAGAAGAGTGATGGCTGAGCACCAGCTCAGGGGTAGGACTGATGGACACCATCATCCTTTCTTCTCAAGCACCACTGGAGCCAGGCACAGTATGAAAGGAGCAGAATGGGTAGCAACCATACACTTTAAGCCTACAATATTTCATCACTGAGTCTTATCTCTGGCGCGGAGGGGCCGGAGTGAGCCAGCAGTTGGGTTTCCACTAGTGGTTTATCAAACTTGGCCTTGCTTATAAAGCCATCAATAAAAGGCAGCAATTACAGTGGCATTTTTTTATCGTTGTTATGTGGATGCCAGGAAGTGCTGGAGTTCAGGCAAGTTAGATGGGAACCAGGAGCTCAGAAAATAAAGGCTTTGGATGTCATTACAAAGCTCCCGAGAAATCAATTCATCCCACAGTATCTTAGGTTTTGTTTTCACAGATGATTGTGGTTTAATAGCCATATTTGTTTTTATAGCAGTGGTGGCACTCAATCTTTACAGTCAAAGAGCTGCTTTGTCACCAAGTAGAGCTGCGAGTGCTCCAAAGACCATAAGAATCCACTTACGTGCCTGAGATTTGCTTTGATGTGGCCACGCTTTCCTGGACAAACAGCAGTGTTGTCAGGGTGCTGCCCAGCTCAGGCTGAAGGGGACGACGGCCTGTGCAAAGATGGTGAGCACCACACAGTGCCTGCATTAATTCGAGATTTCAGTATGCTCTGCCACCTCAGCAGCACAGGGATGTTCATTTCCAAGCTACAGTGGAGGCACATCTATTACCCTGGAAGCTTTTGGTACCCTTTTAGATGTGTGCTGCTGAATAAAACAAATCAAAGCAAATAAAGCAGAGAGAGAAAATCCCTTGCTCCTTCTCACTTACCTGTATCCACTAAGAAAACACCGTAGTTGTTATGCAGATCGGAGCTCTCTGGGCAATTCTCAATGCCAGCCTTATAGACCTCCTCTGCTTCCTTAAGCCATTCCTTAGAAGAGAAAGAGATTTCTGAGCTGTGGCAGAAAGGGAGTCAGCACCATTTGCCGTACACCTCCATCTTGTGCCAACACCCTCACTGCATGGGAAGCTTGGGGTGCCAGCCCACCCCACCTTCTAGGAGGCCAAAATTTTACCCCAACACATAGATGTGATAGAGGTGCCATCGGGTACCACAGAGCAATTCAGAGAGCTTTCCCCCATAGGCCTGCAATTGGAACTACCTGTGAAACAAAAATAACAGCTGGAAAAGGCGGCTCCTGTGCAACATCAGCAAGCTCCAGCTGAGCACACACGTCGACAGGGGTTGTGTTGGTTCTGTTGAGAAATTTCTGTCATCTGGGAGCTGATATAATTTTAATTTATTTGTTTAATGAGCATCTCGCTGGCTAAATTTTCCCCTCTGGAGCTCTGCTCTTCGTGCTCTACGCAGAGGGGAAAATATAAGGAACGAAAGCCTGGCGTGTGTGACAGCTGGAGGATGGAGAGCTGGTGCAGGGGGGTGAGGGAAGCTGGAGGAGGATGGGGGCAATGAAAGAGTGGAGAAAACCCGATGGATACAGATGAAAACCAGACATTGTCAATCCAGAAGATGTAGCTCACTGGGATCAATGGGGTGTGCCACTGCACCGATTCCCGGGCGCACTGAGC
Source organism: Megaceryle torquata (assembly GCA_024611175.1). Lineage (NCBI taxonomy): Eukaryota > Metazoa > Chordata > Aves > Coraciiformes > Cerylidae > Megaceryle > Megaceryle torquata. Next base: position 47,522 of record JANIJG010005703.1, read on the forward strand.
ATTTTGAAAAGATTTCAAGGAGGTTTGTTGGTGCTGAGCATTTCTGGAAAATACAGATCTGTCCTTTGGGAACACCCTGCCCACAGAAAATGTCCCACTGGCTGGGCTCTGTCTAGCCTGAGCTACGGGCAGCCCAGTTCTGAAATGAAATAAGGTATCTCGTTTCCATCAGATAGCAACTTAACATGATTTCCATTTCCCTCCAGCACGCTCACCGCCCGCATGCTCGCTAGCAGAGGTTATCATGGCCTTCCTCCCCTCCTAACCTCAAAGTTTTGCTGTTGGGTGTATTTACGGAAGAAGGCTACGAACAGCAGAGACAAGCACAGTGTGGAGGGGTGCCAGGCAAGCCTCCAGCACCAAAAGCACTTTTTGGAATTCCTCCCCTTCCATGGAGCAGCACAGACCTACAGCAACAAACTCCACAGCCTCCTGACAATGCTGCCAAGTGAAATCAGCCATCCTGGTCTCTGCTGAGGAAGGCCTGGAGCCACCAAGGCAGATCTCTTGCTCGGGAGCTGAATCCATGGTGAAAGAAGAGGTTGGTCCATTCCCAGCTATAGATTCTCCTCAAGTCCTGCAACTCCCAGAGCCACTGGGGATTTCTTTGGGTTCAAAGGGTGTACCTGATAGAAAGCTTTTGCTCTGTAGCTGCTTAAGAGTGTGGACTCCTTTCTCACCTGTTTCAGAACTGGAGAGCTGGAATTCATCACGTTGGAAGAGTATGACCTGATGAAAGCCCACGGCTTGCCATGGTTAAGTGCTTTCACATTTACATGATAAAGGTCAGCCAGCAGAAAAGATAAGGGTGTGATAAAACACAGAACCACGCTTTTCAAACGTGGTTAAGTTTGGATATTTTGGATATATTTATGTGAATCTGACATCATTATCCTGCGGGGTCAGGAGGAGTGTGGTGTTTGTCAGAATTGACTAAAATGAAAAGCAACTTTTTGAGAAAGCATCTGTGTCACTGAGACATAAACAAACATATTTTCAAAGCTTTCTGTATCAATTTCTTTGCATCTGATTTTCATTTTCAGCCAAGGAATATGGCTTTGTGTGCACATATGTCAGTTTTCTTCATTTTATTTACTGATTATAAAGCAAATCTTTAAGACATGTAAGGGCTGTGTTAAACTGAATTAGCGTTATCCCATGTCAAAACATTCACGCTCACCAATATTGAGCACTTTTAGCATTTTCATCATGGTTGCATTGATTTTTTGGCACCTAACATCCTGACCCTGCATGCCTCAGGCTCAGTGCAGAGCCTGGAATGATTTCTCTAACAAAGTGTTTGCATTAAGCGCAGTCAAAATTGGGAAGGGTGGGAGCAGCTTTTTATGCCAGAACTTTCTCCCTCAGAGTCTCTCCTCTTCTTGGGAGAAATAATTTAAGTTCATCAAGGCTTAATTCTCATTAACACTTAATAATACCACTCCTGGACCGTAATGGAACATTCATCAGCCTCACGATATTCAGAAGATTGGCTTAAAAAATGGATGATGTAAAAAAAAATTATGCATCTGAGGATGTCTCTGTTGAACTCCGGGGATTTAAGTCTGGGGTTTTTTATGTCTCTTTTTCTTTTTAGGCTGATTATGCCCAAGTAGGCTCTCCTCTGCAGCTAAGGGGGTTAAAAAAGTTCTTTTTCTTAGTGCAGGCCGATATTAAACATGCACACACAGAATCACTTGAATGCAGAAACTAGAGCCTGAAAAGAGCCATCAAGTAGCATTAAATAGCTGATGGAACTGCAAGAGCTGGGAAGAAGGTGCTGTTCAAGTGCATCACAGTCAATCCTAGGAAATCAGCGTTGCAGGAGCATTGTGAAAATGGTGAACAAAAATTCTTGATTTCTAATGTCGGCACCAGGGCAGCGATCGTGGAAAACGAGGAAAATGACAACAGATTGCAACCAAGTTACAGTACCAAGCAGAAAGAGCAGGAAGAAGGGCAAGCATTTACAAAAGGCACGAACAAGTCAAATTGTTTTATACGACGTGGCAGCGTTTTTTTCCACATCAGCTTTGGCTTTAGAGTCAACTATCATGGAGAGAAAGGCAATTGAGTTAGAGGCTAATTCCCCAGTGCATGAGACACTTCTCTTAGGAGCACTTTTTACAGCTGTAAGGAAAAGACTCAAACTCTATTTTGGATTCATTGCCTGTAAGACAGGGGGGAATGTGCTCTGTGTGGCTGACCAAGACAATCCCAGTACTACTTCACTGAGCCATGACCACCCATTTACTCCCTTCTTAGCCTCAGTGCAGAGCTGGAGGAGCAGCAGTTTGTCATGGGCACAGACAACTCAAGAGAGTTATTTTAATGTGCCTCATATGGCACTTCAGCCCCTTTCTATCACATCCCAGCAAGAGGGAACCACTCTGGGCTCCCTCCCTCAAAGCTCCACGGCGATGCCATCCATGCAGACTACTGCATACTGCCTGGCATCACAGACAACCCTACAGCTGTGAGACAGACTCTGGGCCACAAGTAGACAGAAAAAAACAGGTTTGTTACTTTTAGTCATTTTGGACACTATTTCTCGGACAAAGAAAATGAAAAATGGGGCCCTGCCATCATCCTCTGGGCTGAAGAGTCCAAAAACTTCTGCCCATACTCCTCCAGGAAGCATGCAGTGTTAGAATGTGATTCTGCAGCCCACAGCCATGGGCAGGAGCACATATTGGTAGGACAGCCCCTGCTGCAGTCACTTAGCTGGGTGTGGGAGGCAGGAGATGCACAATCAGGTAGGTGCACTGTATAAAACAATCTGACTTGTTCGTGCCTTTTGTAAATGCTTGCCCTTCTAACTGCTCTTTCTGCTTGGTATCCTAACTTGGTTGCAATCTGTTGTCATTTTCCTCGTTTTCCATGATCAACTGGCCTGGTGCTAACATTAGAAATCAAGGATTTTTGTTCACCATTTTCACATCTGCTGTGGCTGAACCTGAGAAAGTTTTAAAAGCCTGCAGGAAAACACTATTTTCTGAGGAAATTGCACTACCTTTTTACCCTACCACTTACTCAAGTCACAGGAGGATGAATAATCTATATGTAAGAGTAGATGAATTATTGCTGGACTTACTAATGGCATTTTCCTTGAGCAGAAGGCCTTGGGACTCTATAATGGCTTTATTGCTCTGTAGACCTTACAATCGATAGTTCTAATTAATAATTTCAATTAATATTGAACCCAGGTATCACTGCAGAGGACTAATTTCCTATACTTGCAGGAGACTCTTCGTTGACAGGCTTATTCAAAAGACAGCTCCTCTTCAACAAACAGGAACTTTCAATTCATACACTGTATTTCTAAATCCCTGCAGCTGATATTCATTATATTCAAATATTTGAAAGTCATTTAAAAGGGAAAATAAAATAGCACATTTTTTTCAGTAACCCACATATATCGTAGGTGAGTTTTGCAGAGCGCCTACATCATTAAAAAGTCTAAACCAGAACAAGACCTTTGCTCATAGTTTTTGCTGACATTTATCCACTTCCCTTACTGGTTTCACTAACCACGTTAAGAGGAAACAGTGAAAGATGCCACTCTTCTGCTTTGTATGTATTTACATTTGGTAACCTTTTAAGAAAGCTTCAGCACCCTGTGCTTAAACTTAAGGGAGAAAAAAAAAAAAATCCATTTTCAAAAGGTTTGTGGAAGTGTACTGGAGATGTGCAGTTATGAGGACCTCATCACCCACACCCATAGCCCCAGACTGGGGCCACTGGTGGTGGCCTCGGTCTGTGGAAGCATCACCCGAAGCACAGCATCCCTGATCTGCTACTGCAGGCGTGTAGATTTTGTGCCACAATTTCCCTTTTACTTCATGGGGAAAGTACCTCAGCTCACAGGGACCTTGTAGAAATAACTACAGAGAGTAGGGAAAGCCCTGAGCAAAGAGCATGGGGAACAAGGCCAAGAGGGAATGAGTAATCCTGCCTCCAGAGCGCAGCCTGGGCCGTATAAGGCCTTCAATAAGGCCTTGGGGCACATATGGAACAATGAGCTTCAATAAAATACCCAACAGCTGCTCATTAAGAGCAACATAAAGCCAGTGAGCCTTCCCACCTCCTCTACGTGCTCATATACCAAGGAAATTAAGGGCCATGTTCTGACGTGTGCACGCAAGGGGTGGGATTTGGGCTGCAGAGGCCACCTGGTTCCCGGTGTTTCCAAGCTTTGGAGTGATTTATTGTGAAATCTCAAGGTTATCGACGTAGGCCTGTGCATCTGAGGGGGAAGCGCTTGCCCGTTCTGCTGCCACAGCGTTGAAGGTGCGATGGATTCAGAGAGCTGCAGAGAGGGTATTTACTCCCAATTTCAACAGTGACTTAATTCAGAGCCACATCACAGGGGCGTAATTACTCACGGCAAATGAGTTGCCTCCCATCCTGAAAAAGTCATCTCTAAAGCAACTCGAGAGCTCTCTGCAGCCAGCAGAGACAGCACCCACGGCACGGCAGCTCCACGGGGACGCGCAGGAGGTGGCGTGGCCATGCAGCAGCAGGCACCCACGGGCAGGAGGCCCGAGAGCTCGAGCAGTGCTGGTTACCTGTTCTGCTAGCAGTGAGGCCAGGCTCGAGTAAGCATCGGCGAACTCTGGGCCGTACTTAATGGAGTCCCGCAGTAAGATTACAGCTTCCTCCTTCTTCCCTTGGGACCTGTAAGACAGGGAAGAAGAAGAAACACACAGTTGGGTCATCCCACTGATTGACTACTTTAAAGAGGTGTGAAAGTCCCCAGCTCAACCTTTTCAACAAAGACTAAATGATTTACTCACACCCCCTCTCCACAGTGTGTGTACCCAGCATCTCCTCGGCCCATCCCTGTTTCCATGTTATTCCCAGGAGCTGGAAGGACGCAGGCTTTCATGAATCTTCCGCTTGGTCTGCTGTTCTGGTGACTGTCATACTGAGAGCTACGCAGTGATCCCAGTGAAGATGAAGCACCCCCAAAACAATGCACCCCTCAACCCCACTCACCGAAGAGCAAAAATATTTCGTCTATCAGGCAAGCAGCACAGGCCACACGTTCTGTCTGCTGAGTCAGAACCAGTAGATTTTGTAAACTCCTCCAGTCCTACTGCACCTCTCAATGTTTCTCTTTAGGGCAAATACATCAAATTCCGTCCCATTCCTCCCATCAGGAGTTAAAGATACATGAAGGACAAAATAGCAGAGGCAACCCCAGGCATGAGAGATCCTCCTGGCAATGTCCTCGGGAAGTCACATGCTCTGTGGGAAGAGATGTTGTCAGGCTAACACTGGGTGTGCAGTCAGCTGCTGGAGGTCTGGCCCCAGTCATGTTGCTGAGGCTCTGACTGACCTGGGAAGAGAATATTTGCTTTCACCAACTCCGCTCTCACAGCAGAAGCTTGGAGACATCAAAATATCTGCATTTCCTTAAACAAGCCCTGCAGAGTCTTTGCATGTTCCTAGACAACAAGTGCTGCCATAGATCCACCTATGACTTCATTAAATGAATACTTTGAAATGTAAATACTGCTAAGCTAAATCTGCCTGGCATCTTTAAATAATTCCTTAGCAAGTTGACCCTTAGGCTAGAGGAGTCTGCTCTTCAGATCCCAAGGATTATGAACAGAGATAGTTGAGAGATGGCTGTACTGAAGAGCTAGGGGGTTTTTTCCCCCATCATTGCTCTGCATTTATTACTATGGAAAACAAAGAAGGTTTTCTGAACAAAAATCTTAGGATGTTCATTTATTTGAGCTACAGTTTCTCCAGTATTTCTTTCCTTGGATAAATGAGAAGGCTTCCTGAATAAACATCTAGGGATGGTTAGCTTGACTGGAACAACATTTTCCTTGTGTTGAGTGTACAAAGAAGATGAATAACAGGGCTTACAAAAAGAAACAAAGGGCTCTGGGACACAGAAAATATGTGAACACCTTGCCACGTTGGCCTTAGATTTCATTTGAGTGACATGGTCAAGTAACCAGATCTTGTTTATAAGGTGCAAATTTCAGCTGATAATATATGTGGCTTTGCAGAGGGTTTTTTTTTTTTCCCCTTTCTAGCTGTGTAACTGGAAGAGTATTTTGCCTGCGCATTAAGCTAAGTAAAACCAGTTGTGCTGGTCTTTTTCTTCTTCCAGTGGTGTTCCATCTAAATTACATGAATGAAGTAAAAACAAATAAAGAACCACTTTTCTCCTGCACTAATTAGAGGCTAGCTAGCTTGTCAATTTATAAAACTTTTGGGTCCCTTGGCTGGAGTTTCATGACACATTTTTATAAATCAAAACCAGATGACCACTTTATAAAGGTATTGATGTTTGGCATAAAAAAATGTAGGAAATGCCAGCTACAGAAATAAAAGGATTAAGTGATCCACTCAGCAGCAGTAAAAGTTCCCACTAACACAAGCATACCCTCTGAACACAGGGGCAACCCTCTTAATTACTCAAAAATGGCCTTTTCTTTTTTCGTTTGATCCAAGAACAATGTTTGCGTCCCAAAAGTGGGGGTAGAGTGGGAAAGATTATAGCATCTCTTTATGTGACAGGCTGAATTATATTAAAAAAAGCAGATCCAGTAGTTTCTCAGAGGGCTCAGGCCTGCAAGATAGCGGGTGCTCTGGCCAAGCACTTAAACGCGTACTTAACTTTTATGTATGCAAGTTGAAAATTAATTACTGGCTGAAGTGCTTTGCTGGATGAAGGCCAATGCTTTGCAGAATTGAGGTTGCTGCTTATATAAAACTCATGCGACTGGGGAGAGCACAGACCATTGGAAGAACAGTCTGATACACCAACTTACTGTAAACTTGGGATCTGGAGCAGGGAAACCTAGGTAATGTATACCTTTGCTGTGACAGAGAGAGGAACAAATTCAACTGATGTGAGGAGTATATGATCACTTAATCCAATTTTTCCCCAAATTACCTTGCCTTACAATGCCCTCTCCTGACCCCTTTTCTAATCGATCCCCCAGGCTCCCCTCTGCAATCAGTGTCTCCGAGTCGAGAGCAAGGAACAGCTCTTCCCACCCGGAGCATCTCTTCCACACTTTTGCAAGTGCCCCAGAGTTGGAGAAGTATCAGCTTAAACCACCCCACAGAAGTCTGGCGATGCACTGGACTGTGTGTGGTCCGTTAGCACTGGAGCAAATTCCTTTTGCAACAGAAAGGATAGCCTAGGAATTAGTACTATAGAAGATATTTTAACTTTCAAGATTTCTTGTATTTTGTGAAGTTAGTTTGATTGCATTAAAGCCAGAAACACAGAACCCAACAAGGGCTTCACAACCGTTCTGAACATTTCATTTTGGTTTCACACCATAATCCAAGGGGAGACTGCAGTGTCTACCTCTGCCTGTCTGAAAGGAAGCCTCTAAGCCTGTTTCACTGCCTGGTTTCGAAGTGATTCAGGTAACTTAGATGCACTCCTTTGCCATTCCTCTATACTACGCGGATGACACCAAAGAGGGGGAGCAGGCAATACACTGCAAGGCAGGGCTGCTTTTCAGAAGGACCACGTCTGTCAGGAACCTCAGGAAGTTCAACGAAAGCAACTGCAAGTCCCGAGTCCCGAGTGAGATAACCTCACGCACAAACACAGTCTGGGGGACAACTGGGGTCCTGGTAGACAAGCTGACCATGGGCCAGCAAGGTACCCTACACGGCAAAGGCAGCCAACAGCGGGTGCAAGGAAGTGATCCTTCATGAGACCACACCTGGAGTCGTGTCTGTCCAGAGCTGGGTTCCCCAGTGCAACAAAGGTGTGGACTTCCTGGAGGAAGCCCAACCAAAGGTCAGGGCTAGAGCACCTGCTGCATTAGGAGAGACTGAGCAAGCTACATCCGTGCAGCCCAGAGAAGGCTCAGGCGTGACTTCAGTGCTGTCTGCAACTACTCTGTCAGAGGATATAAAGAAGCCAGAGCCAAACTCTTCTCAGAGGTACACTATGACAGGACAAGAGCAATTAGACATATTGCAAAAAAACCCAGATGCAATTAGAACATGGGAAAATCTGATTAGATACAAGGAGAAATATTTTTCACCACAAGGGTGGTCAAGCACGGGAACAGTTTGCCTGGAGAGACTGTGGTATCTCTCCCTGGAGGCACTGAAGATTCAGCTGGACACAGCCCTGAGCAACATGATCCAGTTAAACTTGTTCTGAGCAGCAGGATTGACCAACTGATCTCCAGAGGTCCGTTCCAACCTCTTTTTTTAATCTACTGTAAAGCTGACACCACCAGCATTTGGGTTGTTGGTTGGTTTTTTGTAAACAGGCTACAATGTGTACATGGTACTGACAAATAACTACAGCACTTCATGCAGCACAGAGTATCCTAACTGGAGACCATCCAGAAAGCCAGATGCAGTTACCACTGAACAACATCACCCAGTTAGCTGCTTTGAATAGAGGGAGGAATGTTTCATACCCTAAAAGATCTTAAATATCAATGCACATAATACTTAGCTGATGTTTTTCAGCATCTTCAGACAGTTACACAAGCCTCTGTTAGCACATTCTGACACGGACATATCCAAATGCCTGTATCAGAGAGGGTAGACAGTCCTTCTTCTGAATACCTGGGTTTGCCAAACTTGGACTAAATCATGGCAACAAATGCACAGGACATGTTGTGTGTTACTCTACACTCAGAAGAGAATCAGTCCTTTGAATAAATTCAGGGTTTTGTTGGACATTCCTAGGCATTTCCCCTTGAAAATGAAGCCGTAATATTCTTAAAGCACAGAAGAGTTGTGAGGCTTTTCTTCCTAAGAAATAGTGTACTGAATATTGGAGTGCTTTAGGTATATATATGTATAAATATCTATACACACACATTATATATACAGTACTGCAAAAAAAAAGTTCACTTCCATTCTTCCTGCAACAGAAAGCCGAGATATTTACTTCACATCTTCCTAACATTTTCTTTCTTGTCTCTTTCCAGACTGTCTCACAGGCTATAAATTCGTAAGCTATTCTGAATGCTATTTATCTCTGTTTTTCAAGCTGTATCTCAACAGAACTGAATCTAGAGGAGTCAAATATTTATATAATGGGAAATTTCAAAACAAAACACAAGAGAGCAGAATCAGGCTGCTCTGTGTTGTTGCCTATGAAAGTGTAGAAAGAGATTTCTTACTTTTAGGTAGGTCATCTTTTCAGTCTATTTTAGCTAAGAAATCTGTTGGCATTGTTTAATTATCTACTCTCCAATATTTATATGAGGCAACAAAATGATGACATACAACTTTATTTTGGGATATGTAAACAAAACCAGAGGCTTATTCAGCCATTACCCTGCAATGCTTCCTGAGAACATTCATCTTCTGGCACATAGCTGTCTTCATTACATGCAAACAGAAAATAGAAACATCCATTTTCATCTAGGACTTCCACGGGAAAAAAAAACCCAACAACACAACTTTAAAATTCCACCCTGTGGTCCTCAAAACAGCCTTTTACACAAGCTTAAATCACAAGCAATGCATGCTTAAACAGAGAGCTTATTTGCAAGGAATAATGAGAGGCAAGGTTCCCATATGGGAGTATCAAACCCATCCTTCCAAAATCCTGGCTGCTCCCCCTTCTCAGCACTCCAGAGGAGGTGAAATCTAATATCTACCATCAGATTTCCACACCATGAGCAAGGGTGGGTATAAGGAACTCGGAATAATTCAACTGGGAATTTCCCATGCCAGACAGATTTGCTGCATGTCCCAGTACAAGCAGTGCTGTTACTGGACATACGTTAAGTGTTGCAGATCTGGCTCTTCCTGATCTGTACCATACACTGAAGCCTCTGAAAAGAGGGCATAAAATGCTTTTATGGCTTGACCATTTATCATCTCTTTGCCATATGTTTAAAAATCAAAACACTCTTCATAATGTCTCGTAGCACTGCCAGAAAGTAATATCTGCCTGTAATACTCTGCAGATTCTAATTTATTACCTAGATTATGCTAGCATTTAGTGTCTGCAGAATACTGGTTGCCCTCTATACATATACAGAGATTAAAGGATAATTTGGAGGACCAGGTAAAAAACATAAAGACAAAGTTGTAGGAAGGGGAAGCTTGAAATCTCTGCCTGGTCATCTCATAAGTCACCTTATGATCCAGCATGGCTGATGATTTCTGCTAAGTTGATGGATGTTCCAGGAAAGCTGCTGGCTAAGAGGTTTGGGTTAGTGTTTTAGGGGAGACATTCATATAGGATCTGCCCACGTGGCATCTGCTTTACATACATGCTAATCCCTCCACCATGAACTCTACCTATTTTTTTAACAGGTTTTTTTACAGCTGAACAGGAAGATAAGGACACTCCCTTTCAACTATAATATTATTGGTGTGTCCAGATGCACGAGGTTGTTTTGGAAGCCTAAAAAGTAAGTCTAAAAAATGGGAGCAAATGGCTGTGGGAAAAGGGCAGGTGGAACCCGAGAGCTTTCTCTTAGCGAGTTCAGCACAAGCATCACAAGTCTTTAAAATACTGCAATATGTGGCACCACAGAAGGAGGCAGAGCACCTACAGTCCAACAGGACACACGGTATCTTAACTATGACATTAGAAAAAACCCATGACATGCAGCACACAAACCAAACAGCATTTCTAAGACACTTTCCCATGTGTCTTCTCCGTGTTTTGCCAATGCAACAAATTTAGTTTCTACCCATCTGCTCGGTCATAAGAGCCCATCAGCAGGCCAGATTTAAGCATTATTGACATGGGATGCCCTGGTGCTTCTTCTGGCTTACATCCTTTTGTATTCATATTTCATATTAAAAAAAAAAAATAGTAAAATAAAAATCACATAGAATAATAACTACAGCTTAAAAGGACAAAATGTATTTTTAAACAGCATTGCCACCTAAGATTAATTTCAATCAACCAGATTTGATGAATAATACAAAGATCTTCCATTTCTCTTGTAATAAGTCTGTCTTTACTATTTTCTGTCTTTACTATTTTCCTTTCCTGTGAGCATTTCCAGTAAAGCATTCATCTACCTTCTATTTAAGATTAGTTGCCATCAGGTTTACTTGTAATATTATTCTGATTAACTTCTCCACTGCCAAATGGACCAGGCAGAACTTCAGCAATACACTAAATATCTGTCTCACAAACTCACACTGAATGTAACATTTCCGAATCAGAGATCAAGTATGTTTTGATGAGACAGTGCCACTTGAAAACCAGCCCAACACTAAAGCTCGATCTGCTCTAAAAGATTTACCAGAGACCTATTACCAGTTTATAGCAGCAAAAATGTACTTCTAATGCTGAAGTTTCTGCAGTTCTGTCAGCAAATTACACACTATCCTCATAAAAACAAGGGGGGTTTTGATGGTGCAAAACAGTAAAGCAGGAATAGAGGTGTTTGGGATTTTTCAACTGCACCCCTAGCAGATCTTATCTTACTGGCAAAGCTTCCTGCACAGATTTAAGTTCAGACTTTAGACAAGGTTGGTCAAATTATTTTGCACGATTACAATTGTCTGCTATTCTTCTTGCTAAAGGGTGACACTCTAAATAAAGATGAGTGAAATTAGGAGCTGATTAACTTGTCTTCTTGCTCAACAGCGTAAGCTTATAGGGATGTAAGCCAGCTTTCCCCTCAGATACAGATCCACAGCCTCTGCAATGGGATGAACCTTCTGCTGCTTTGAGCATCTCAGAGCTGGGTGCTTTTGCCCAAACTATGCATCGACCCTTCACCCAGCTAATGAGGAGAAGTGGAACTTCCAGAGAGGAATTTGATCTATGTTGTTTATTAGATCTGCATCAGATGCCTGTCTTTGAACAACATGGCCTTCTCTGCTGGAAAGGCTTACACCTCTCCAGTGAGATGGGAATCTCAGGTGACTAGTCAGGTCTAAGCATCTCTTTTTTGATGCCTGATTTGGAACAAGTCCATTCCCTCCAACTGAAGCATAATTGCAAACAGCATCTGCAGTGGTGTGGCAGACAGCATAAGAATATCCCAGCTAAGCCTCTCCTTTGTGCTGGCACTCTTGGCCAGCAATAAGAAGCAACACCATTCCTTCATCAGCTGGCAGAAAAACCCCAACCCTCCTTTTGTGATGCATGTAGAGAGAATGTGCATTACCTTGGTGCCAGTTTGGCATTCAACTTACTTGAGCAGGTTGCCGAGATTGAAGAGAGCTCGATTGTGCTGAGGGTTTAACTGAAGGGCACGTCTGTAGTAGTCCTTTGCCTCCACTACATCTTTGGTCAATGTCCCCAAGTTGTTGAGAGCACTTGCATGACGAGGGTACAGTCTGGGAGAAATGAAATATGAAGTTACACTCATTAATTGCCAAGTAAAGCTAAGGTCACTAATGCTGCCACCACTGCTGCCTGGGATGTGGTAGAGCAAAGGATGTCAGCTAAGAAACACTGTCCTCCCTTCATTTGCCACAGATCCTGGCAGGATCCTGAGGAACCTTTTCAACTCAGATCTTCACCTACAGTTCCTGTATGCCTCCAGGGCCAAAGGGAACACCAACAGCTCTGAAAGCCCATTTTACCCTCCAAGCAAAAGGCAAAGTGTCTAAAGCAGCTTGAATGCCTTTATTCAAAATGTTTTTCAAACAAGCAAGAACTGCATTGTCAAAAACATGTTTCCAATGGAAATATGTTTTGACACATAGAGAAATCAACACAACACTGCTTAAATTAATCCATTTTGTGGGGGTTTTTTTGTGTTTTGTTTTTTAGTCAGTTTTCCACAATGAAAGTGATAATAAAGTACAGAATGGAACAATCAGCTGTTGAACAATGTTTTCAGGACCAAGGAAAATGATAAAACAAATCTGGAAACAGACTGCTTAACATTATGAATTGCCTAACCTTCTAAATGTCATTTTTTTACCACTTTAAAAGACTTTGCATCCAGGTTCATTTGTGTCATAGAGGAGTGAAAACTGAGATCCAGGACAATAAAGAAATAAATCTATGACAGTAGCCCACAGAGGTGCCAGGCAAGCTGTGAGAGCAGCTGTGCGAGTACATCTGATGCTCTGGTCTGTAATGGTGCACAGTTGCTTGCCCTCTGAACTCCTCCAGATGATCACTTCATTCATGACAGGAAGGAAGCAGGTTAAAGATGGTCAAGGCTTTGGTTTGAGAAGATCTAGCTGCAAATCCTGCTGCCACTGCAGATTTTCTGTTTCAGATGAGGACAAGTCACCTGACACTTCTTTGTCTTAGGTCCTCGTTCATGGAAAAGTGATGTGGCTAATGGCATGAAAAGTCATTGGCTGTGACAGCCCAGGATACAGCATGAGGAGGAGCAATTAGAGGAAGAAGGGATTAATATAGTATATTTAATATATATAATATATAATTAGTATAATATAGGCTGACTCTATAGTCTGCAACCATTTTTAATCTCTGACTTTCCATGGAGGGTCTTTTTGTGCCTGGAGTTTTTCATTATGTCAGTTCAGCCCTGGGATTTTCTCTGCTTAAGCACCATGAATAATTTAGCATTTTATACACTGCTGCGACATTTGTATCAGTCACATTTTTGCTCCACAGCACATGATTTTGGCAAGGTCTTACTTGAGGGTAAAGCTGGGAATGCACAAGGGAACTCCAGGAGAGGTGGACACGTAGTGGTGACAAACCTAAGATGCTTCCTACAGCTAAATAAGAGAAAAACCCAAAGTCCTTTTTCCACCCAACACCAAGCCTAGCAGACAAGTATTGCAAAGCCAAGTAGCCGAGATCATTCAAGGACGCAGCTACACATCTTCTTTAAAACTCAGACTATTATAAATACAAAAGATAAATGTAGCAACCACCACACTCATAGTGACTACTGACTGCAGACTCTGTCAACATCGCTCCCATACAGATAAGACTCCCATCTCTCAGAGGTAACCACGCCTCCTGCGTCTCCATTCACCCACGCTACCTGCATTGACTGCTCAAGTGATTTTTGAAGTTCCCCAATTGATCTCGTCACAGAGGAGCAAAGGGTAGGAAATTCATGCTGAGACTGCAGTTGGCATAGCAATAGTATCACTTTCCATTACTGAAGCTACTTGGTGAGCCTGATGTGTTTTGGGATGTGAGGCTCCCCGAGCTTCGAGAAGCGTCAGCAAAAGAAGATGGTGAGGAGGGTACAGAGTTGAGTCTTGCCCTTGGCCCTAAAATCCTCTGTTCATCAAGTCCAAGTCTCCCCAGCTCAAAGCAGGCTGGAAGAAATGCTTTCCACAGCAACAGCAAGGGAGCAATGGAAAGGACCAAGCTAGTTTGCTCTTCAGCACTTGGGACGCAGCCCTGTGTGGTGATACCTTGACCAGGATGAAGAATGTCCTGTCTACCTCTGGGAAAATGACTGAGGGCTCAGCCTTGTTTCCCTTGTTTCATGAAAATTCCATGGAAGAGATCTTCCATGGAATTTTCACCTTGTTTTGGACCAAAACCAGTCTGGGAGTTATATTTTTGAGGCTTTTTTTCCCAGCTGGCTATGATAAAAACCGTGCGCTACTTCTGTCAGTACTCACATGTAAAAACAGCTCTAATATCTGACACGAGGTCACTTGAGTTATGAGTGGGCAAAAGTATTTCAGACAATTCTTGGGAAAGCCAGAAACAGCTTAGCATTTTACAGCCCTAAACCGGATGGCTTTGCTCTCCAACTTTCAGCAATTAACTCTGTTTTTGGCCTCTAGTGCTCCCATGACATTTTAGGCCCAGGAGATCTGCTTGCACCAGTTTGGAGAGGAATGAAAACTCAAGATTAAAAAAGAGAACTGATTTCACCTTTAAATTGCACAGTTCTGACCAGCAGCTCCATAAATACGCTCCTGAGCTAAAACCTTCCCACAGCAAATCGCAGGATGCGAGCACATCTACCATGTATCCTGGGGTCTATTTCTTGGGTTCTACATTTATTCATTACATCTCATTTTCCCTTCTGAGAAACACAAGTGAAAAACCAGAAACTCATCTAGCACAACCTGTCAGCTTAAACCTGCTTAGCATCTCTCCTGAAAAACTTCCGACGTTTGCAAATTTACTTGTCTGAATAAATGTTAAGAGAAAAATCTGAGTGCAGTGAGATAGGACAGTGGTGTTGGGCTCTGCTGTTAGGGTTCTGTTCTTTAGAGTTTTATTTGGAATATTACTTTATTATGGTGGAAGAGCAAGATGCCACTCAACTGAGTTGAGCAGAGAGCACAACCAAGCCTGAAGAGAAGATCACCTCCAGAGCCTGAGCCTGTGACCATCCACAGTGTGATACTGTTACCATGACCCCTTCATGTTCAGCTTCACACCACCCTCAAACAGTTCCCAGAGTGGTCCAGGGCTGAGCCCAGGCTAGGGTTTGATCCCAAAAGCCAGCTCGGGCTTGGCCACTGTCTCTCAGAGGACACAAACACTGAATACTTGCAGGTTGGTTGGCCTCAGGGCTAGAGAATGGGGCCCAGGACCTTTTTTATTTATTAATGTTGATGATGACTAAAGGATTAATGGCCTTACTCAAACTACCCTCTGTTCATGCACACCCACTGCTGTTAGCAACAGCTTCCTGAGGATAAAACCAGACTAGAACAAAGCCTCGTGGCTGGATTTACAGAGCATCATAAAACTTGACCACAGGTAACTAATTAAGGCAGACAAGAACTCTCAAACTTGCAGATACACCACTGCAAACTGATTTGCTTTTTGCTGTATGTGATCTTTATTTCAATGAATGGTCACACACATGATTTTTTGTTATTGGGAGTTGTGTGCTGCTTTTCAAGACTTTTGAAATTGGTCCAAATCATTCTCAATGTATTATTTTGACCATAAGCAGTCTGATGCAAAGATTATCTCTTCCTCACATGTGTTTATTCTTAGAAGAATCAGAAACACATCACCAGGACAAGGAGGTCTCCTGTTAACCTAAAATCTCTTCATGCCACTATTACGATGATACTGAGAACCCAGACCTTGTTTTACAAACAGCTGGGACATTCTGAGAGGCAACGAAACGGTTGTTGGAACACAGATACCTTGCTTTACAACTTCTCATAAGAAACAAAGCCTTCTCTCTGGACACACACACACGGAGCTTGTATTTTCCTCGCCACCACCACTGATAATGGTAACAGTCTGCAGGCAATAGCCTTCTTGCTATGCATCTGATTAGGTAGAAATTCCTCTAGGCTTCACCTAATCAAGTGCAAGTGCTGCATTATGGATGAAAGAAAGCTGAATTTCATTAAACTTATTCTACAAGAGGCAGTTCATGTAAAAAAGTCAGTTTCTCCCTCCTAGAAATCAGAACAATTTTCTTTAAAAACCTAAATTCACAGGCAATTATAATAGAAGCCTTGAAACAGCAGAATTACTTTTTTTTTCCTTTAAAAAAAAAAAAAAAAAAAAGGGAAACCAGCCCATAAAAGTGTATTTTAAATCAGACTGGGATTTCATTTCTAAAGAGAAGTGGGATGTTTCCTTGTTGCAGAATGAATAATTCAAATGATTCCTCCAATGCTGTATCTGCAATTGTCGGAAGAAATTTAAACAGCTTTCCCTTTAACTACTACAGGTATACACTGCACAAGAACTCCTGTTAGTAATTATCCCCACTTATTTTAGGCTAGCAAAATTCTCTCTAATACCACTGAACAAAAGCCTTATTGACTTGCACAGTCAAGAGATTTCCAGTTTCACAAAAAGATACCAGGCATAAAACATATGCAGTCATCAAAATACTGCTGACCATTTGCTTTACTTTCTAATTTAATGCTGCTATTACCTGAAACATCAGTTTAAAAAGGACATAAAAAAAAAATTAAGGGGTTTTGTCTGGCAACATATCTGAACTACAAGACAATTCCTGAAAAAAAAGAGAAAGGGAGGGAATTTGTTGTCATGACTACAACCTATAATCCACCAAGAATTTTAATTCTTTTAATTCAGTTCGTGAGAGACCACTTAAACAACTGGCAAGTTCCACTTGCAGTCCTACCTCTAAACAGCCTTGGTCTGGTACCAGAAGTATTTGGGGGGCAAAAGGCATCAGTGTGACAACTCCCCACTTGCTCTTAAGAGCATTATGTGGGTATTGCACGGCCGTCACTGTGCAGGGGCAGAGAGCAGCAGGGGATGGGGCCAGACTAACGTGCAATTACCCTGGGAAACTACCACAAACAGCACAGAAAAGGCTGCAACACTGGCTTTCAGGGATCCAGGCAGCCCCCTGCAGCCACCACATGATAAAAGAGGTTATTGAAAGTAGTCCAGAGCCACCTTCTCAGAGCTTGGACAGCCCTGAGATGACATGCACTGGGGTGACTCTCCCCGATGCCCCAGCCCAGTGCCCAACCCCTCACCACCCACCAGGTATTGATGATAAGCCTGTCAAAAATGCATTTCCAGTAACCTAAAACATGAGTCCTTAAGGTCCATTTGAAAGCTATGATTAACACTGGCCATCACTAACCTAACTGCCACAGCATGGCAGCACCAGAAGAAAGACAAAAACCTGCCTGCATCGTCTTGCACAATATTCAAAGAGGCTCCAAGTAGATTCATTTCTGCTAGAAAGAAAAATCAGCAAGCTGGAGAGATGAGAGTGTGTCTGGGTTTTGTTAATGCATCTTTTGATTAAAGAATGCGTTTAAACTTAGCACTCACAGGGAACACTCCACCTCTGAAGCAGCTTTGATTAATTACCACTGCTGCACCGCTGTGAGAAAGCAGGTTGTCTTGCCTCTCATGGTAAAAGAAGAGCTGAAGAACCTTAGGACAGAACACCTCTCACCAGCCCTCCATACCACAGAATGCCTCCCTGCTACCCGCTCCCAGCTCTCCCAGTGCAACCCTGTCACAAGGCCCAGCATCCACTGGCTGACTTCAGCCAGGCTAAAATGCAGAGTCAGGTCTCAATTAACGAAGCCCAATTACTTGTTGGCGTCACGGCAGCTTGTTTTTAAGGCATGTTGTGGACCATTCCAACACATACTGTAATATTTTACTGGCATCATTTTGGCAACAAAAGTGAGCATATTACATGAATAATATTTCATCACCGCCAAATTTTTATACTGCCCATTTTGTATTTGCTCTGAAATAGAATTTCAAGCCAATTTTCCAATTTAATATTAGATCACACTCATTTTCATCTATTTAGATAAGCTCTCAATAAAGATCTAGGTAAGGTTGAATTAAAACTTGACTTGATGTAATTCAGAGACTAGGGAACAATCCTTTGCTGGCAACAGCTCAGGCCATGGCCTCACAATAGTGTGGTACCTTGTCCTGAGAGCTGTTCTACATGATGTGGAGATGTGTAAGTCACTGAGAGACATCCTATGTCTTTCTCAAAAAGACACTTAATTTGCAGCATCTGAATTCCTTTCAGAGAAGGAGAGATGATCCTGCAATATTAAGCAGCAGCTGGTTTCTCTTGAAGAGTTTTAGTAGTTGCATTAATATTTCTTCAAAGCTAACAGCCTTCAGCTTGGCAGAATGTTTGTGGAGTAAGAGATCTAATGCTTTTGGGTTCCTTTGAAAGCTTCAGGCATAACCTTCTTCAGTGAAAGCACGACAAAGTAGCCAGACTCCTGCCTGCATGCAGTGCTGCCTGGCACTGGGTATTACATCACATGCTCAGGTATGAGGTGGTCTGGCCCAGGGCTTGACACAAGGCTAGGAATGAGACACGGAGATATCCCACCCGAGCACGGTGCCAGGGACTCAGAGCGCCCCCGAGCAGCTCTGCAGGTCCCATTAGGTCCCTTGCTGGTGTTACATGGACTGGCTCAGGTCCCGAAGGAGGTCCTCCACAAGAAGGCAGTGGGAGAGGTGTCTCATCACCTACAACTATTTCAGACACCCACCCTGGTTGTCCTCCCCATGCTGCTGCTGAAGTGGGGGGCACTCCCCTGGAGGTGCCTTGGGAACCTCAGCCCACGTCAGATGTGTTCTACCTTCTAGTGGACAGAAGTCAGCCACATTTTGGCACTGAGCACCTCCAACGTGGACACCGAGAGGCAGTGCTTATCTCCACCACGTTTCCCACTTGGTCCGAGACAAGTCTGTCTCTCAAGGTCTCCATGCCTTGTCACTAAAGGGACAACAATAAAACTTCCCTGCCCTGTACTATTGCCTCTCCACTCACAGCACAAGCCCTCTGCAGTGATGACAACCTCCAGCGTAGCCAGCACAGCATGATCTTGATCTCAGCTGGGACCTCCAGAGGCCAACTTGGTATTAATAATAACAAGTACTGAATTGCAGCCAGAGAAGGGTGGAAATAAGAAAGATTCTGGCTGTTTGGCCTCTCCCTGTGCTCAGCAGCCCGTGGGTGCCCTGCCACTGGCAAACCCATTTGCCAGGGTGAGCATCCAAAGCTGATGGGCTGAGCCCATGGAACGGCAGCTGTGCTGCACCTTAATAGTGAGGGAAACCTCACCAGGACAAAAAGCCAAGGCAAACTCAAACCAACCAACCAAAACCTCAAAAAATAAAACAACAAAAAAAACCACAACAAACAAACAAAACAACACCAAAAAAAAAAAAAAAAAAAAAAAAGAAAAGGAGAGGGA
>JANIJG010005703.1:70588-93610 GCA_024611175.1 Megaceryle torquata
TTTCTCTCCTTCTCTCCCTTTCTCCCCTGCTCTCCCTTTCTCCCCTGCTCTCCCTTTCTCCCCTGCTCTCCCTTTCTCTCTTTCCTCTCCTCCCCTTTTTCAGACCTCCAATCCCAGTTCATTTCTGTGACTTTCATCCAGCAAAAAAATAAGTTATGAAGAAATAATTCACTTATGATTTGACCATTTTGTATAATTTTATGGTCACATAAAATCTGCCTTCACACAGAGATAACACTTCTCCCCCACTATTAACTTATTATTACCATGATTATTCAATTATTATTAACATGATACTCTACTGACACATTTTAATTAAGGGTAAATCTATATGTTTTTATATCCAAAGGTACAAATATGAATTTTTAGATGTTGACCTTTAGCCAGGCACAGAAATGTAGCTTGAATAGTGCAGGACTATTATTAGTACATTTATTCACCCAACTGCAGCAAGAAACCCAGCAACCTCCTTCAGCCCCACCTGCTGTGGCTCACATTGATCTGCCATCCATGGGAAGCACACACAGGTATTTCACACCCCCCTATTATTAAGAGGGTTATTAAAGGCAAAACGTGTGTTCATCAAATGGGTTTTACAGCTCTGCTGTTTTTCTCTCTCTGCTTGTCAGCTCGTGTGCAGTCCTGAGGAGCAATAAAAAAGTCTCAACAGCAACATCAAGAGAAGGGTGGGGAGAAGGAAGACAAAAGATTTGTAACTATCAACAGAATCAAAAATGTTTTCATTGTCAAATCAGAATTGTTCTTCATATTCTCACTCAGAAACACGAGTGGCGAGACAAGATTTAGTTCAGATAAGACCAGTGCTGTTTGATCTCCAGGAGCAGGAGGTCTCTGAAATACCTTAGCAACAGCCACCAACCTGCGGCAGGAGCAGCAGCAAGAATGTTGAGGCCAGCTCCTGGAACAGCCATGGTCAGCTCACATCTCAGAGCGACCGTCTCTTCTGGCCTTTACTTTTCCCAGGAGAAAATCCCCAAGTATCTCCTGGAGGTGCTTTTCCTAAGTACACAGAACTTTTTTTCTTTGAATTCTCTCCCTCTCTAATTCATATGTTCTTAATTTTTGCATTTCATTTCAGGTGGTTTTGTTTGTTTGGGTTTTTTTTTTGTGTGGTTTTTTTTAATTATTTTTTTCTCCCCCTGCTTTTGAACAGCATCTTTAGGCTGCACTAATTACCTAAGCCAAAGCCAGGGTGTTGTGTCCCCGGGCTGGGGGGATGAATGAGCTTTTTGACAGGCCACCTGCAATGACATCAACAGGTAGTTGTTTGGATCAATTGCTGAGTTTGCCTTGGAAACCTGCCCTGCAGTTTCGCTGTCGGGGAAAACACATTCTTCTCCTCCATCATTCTCCTCCCTTATCTCCCCTGAAGTTAACAGAGATACACCAACATGTGCTACCAGAGAATCCAGCCTGCCTTTGAAAGCAGGAATGAAAGCAGGTGATTAAAGCACGGGGGATCAACCTTCCCAGGATTTAGTCTCAGTTGCTATTACTTCACTATGTAACCTGTGTGCACTTCAACATCCTTTCCCACAGCTATAGGCACAACATTACCTGCCCACTTCACAGGAGCAATGGGTTGCTTTCCTAAATAGCTACATGGCAAGCAACACTTCTGGCAGAGAAGCAGCACGTAGAAATGCATCGTTACGTTGGTGGAATGGTAATCACGAGCAGTTCAAGCAGCCAAGTGTGGACTGACAGGATCACTTTTGTTTAGCCAACAGTTAGGCGCATTCACCGGAGATCAAGCAGACCTATGCTGTAATTTGGCACAAGCTTTAGAAGCAAGCTAGAATGATGGATGAGCCATCATTCACATGCCTCAGATGGAGCAGGTATGGGGTGATGCTGCTCTCCCTCTCCTGCATCCCAGAAGCTCCCTCCCAGGCAGCGGTGGTGGCAGTCCCTGTCCTTACTGGCTCCGCTTCCTTATTAATTCCCTCGCTGATCTGCTCACTACTCACTAGGCAGACAGATATTTTGATCTCCTGTACTTCTGATGGTGCTGCTGCAGGATTGTGAAGCCTCTTGAGTAGTTCAAGGTTTCTGTAATCTGGGGAGGCTGGATCCACCCGCTTTCACCCTGAGAGCGGGCACCCAGCCAGGGGTACCTGGAGAAAATCAGGGAACCTTGCTGTGTTAGCACCCAAGTTGCTGGGCTGCCTACTTCCTGAGAAGGAAAGGGTTCTGCTTCCCAGCTGTTCCTCCATTTTCAGATCAGGCCAGTGGCCAAAAATACCCTGAACCATCAAAATCTGGTCAGGATATTACAGCTACTACTTCCTTCTCTCTAATAGTAGAGTAATTGGTCTACAGAGGAGCAATTTCACAGCTGGGGACTGTGAGGATGGGTAACCAGCTTGGGTGTGAAATCTTTTCTTCTCTACAATACCTGTCTAGGGTCTTCCACTATATCCACCATCACGTTGCCTGTCCCACATCCATCACCTTCTCCACCACTTCAATGCAGCCATGGTTTGCAGGCACCTGGCTGGAGGCTACAAGGCCTACACACAACCCCAGGCATTTCAGAAGGGGTAGGTCTGAGGGGAAAGCACAGGGTGTCATTCTCAACAGGAGAACACACTACACTGCTTTCTTACACTGTTCTATTACTTATAACACAGGCCCTGTGACAGCTGTGGGAAGAAGGGGTAAAAATGAAGGAAGAAAAAGTGCAAAGAGATGAGGTGGTGCGACCAAGTAACCCAACCTCCCAGCGACGGAGTCAGCAGGAAACTCCCAACTCCTGGTCTGCACTGCCAGCTCCGATAGCGAACTCAAAAGGACAGGAGCTCGCTTTTCAGAAGTGCCAACTCATCCTGAAATTACTGATGCAAGTGGAGCACCAGCACTGGTGCCACTGGAACACTGAGCACCTGGAGAAGAGCAGGGATGGTTCTATGTGGCTCCAAGCCCCGACAAGGCTTCAGATGCTCTATAAACAATATCATCAACACAAACCTTGATGGCTAAGAAAGTGGAGGAAATGCTTGCCATCAGTTCTTAAACCAGACTCTTTCATAATTTAAACACTGCAGAGCAGAAGACAGCGTTATAATTATAATAAATGGATGCTGCTGAGTTAGAGAAGAGCAAAATCTTTTGTCAGCAAATCCCATTTACACGAGCAGAGGCAACGTCAGTAGAAGCCATTATGTTACTCTGAATACTAGCACGCTCACTGCAGGGCTTGGATAATATTTCTTTGTCCTTTTTTACCTTGCAATGGGATTTTCTGGTAAGTTGGAGAAAGTTCAGAGACTAGCTACAGGCGTGATTGGAGGACTGCAAAAACTCACGTAACACTGGAAACACCAGCAGCTACATCAGTGGGTTGTATCAAGCAGCAGATGAAGGAGGAGTTGATCACTCTATGGAAAACAGACTTTTGGTAATAAGATCTTCAGTGTGGCATCTAAAGGTGTAAACAAATCCAAGGACTGGAAGCTGACGTTAAACGAATCAGACTAAAACTAAAGGGGGACATTTCCAACAGCCAAGGTAATTAACCTTCAGTACAATTTATTGATGGTTGTGCTGGGTTTTCCATTCCTGGAAACAGTAAAAAAAAAAAAAAAGCATGAAGGTTTTTCTAAATGACTTCCTAAATGCTCAGCATGGTAAAACAGAACAGGATGCTGCTCAGAAAAGCTAAAAAATCACCTTTACCCATATTCAGGCTCTCCTCAGTAACAATGAACTCGGGTCCTCCCAGCTTAACCTGGGTGGATTAGGAGCCCTTGGACAGCCTTTGTTATAAGACTGTCAGATGGCCAGAAGACAAAACACAGATGTAATTTCTGAAGTTTCCTACCACTCCACACATCAGGAAAGAACATTTCTTGCACCTCTTCAAGTACCCTGCGGAGCTGAGTTCTCTCCTTGCTGTCCATCAGAGCCACTCCTCACCTTGTCTGTCCTTCCCATATTTGCTTTAATTCCCAAAGACATGATCTCCATCCTCCAGTGTTTGCTCTTCCTTATCACCCCCCACCCCCCCCCCCCTCTTCCCCGCACTCATGCCCCTGAGGTGCTTGTCCCTTCTCCCAGTCCCCCAGGACCATGGGGCAGAGTTTTGGGGATCTGGGGTGACCTGCCTGCTGCACCGAGCACTGCCTGGGCCCTGGCTGAGCTGCACTACCAGCACCGCAAGAGCAGCGAGCAGAGGGGCACTGCTCACAAGGAGCAACCCCATCCACCTGTCATCAGCAGGGTCCTTCAGAGATAAACACAGGAGATGTCCCATGCAGGCCAACCCTGGCCCCAGGTTTACCATGCATCTATGGGCAAAGCAATTCAGCCTTCTGCTTCAGCTTCTCCCCTGCAGAGGACCGTGGCAATGATATTTACTGCTTCTGCACAGGAGCATTTTCAGGATTGATTAGTTCAGTGTTCATGCAAAGCTCTCTGGACAGAAGCCTCAATACAAGTAGTAAGTACCATTATTACTACTGCACTTCAGATGGCTACAGCACTGGCATTTTCCAGGCATGCACCATTAACAATTTACTAAGAAAAATGACCCAGGAACCTGAAAATGCATTTATGACAACTACACCTCCCGTTTACCAGCACACATTCAGCTGCATAAATGACAACTCACTGCTCTATGTGTAGCTATGGCAACATTTCTATCTCATATACTGAAGTGTACACGCACACACACAGAGCTGGAGGGAAGCCAGACTACCTCACTTAATGACATGCAAACACTGAGCCAGGGAACTTTCCCAGCCTCTGAAAGCCAAGCTGCCCCTGGCAACTGGGGGTGAGGAGCAGGTAACTCGTCCCATGCTTGGTGGGGAAGGGCTTGGCTAAGAGCAGGCTGCACCGCACGGCTGGAGTCCCACCAGGCCATCAAATGACTTACTTGAGAGCAGTTTTGTAGTGGTAGATTGCCTCAGTGTTGCGGCCCTGGTCCTTCAGAAAATTGGCATAGTTGTAGTGCACCTTGGCATTGTGGGGCAGGGTCTTCACTCCTGAGCTGCAAAGAGGAACAGAAGCAGGACAACCTTAGTGGCCAGATTACCCCACCTTCCCCGAGGTCCACCTTCTTCTCACAGTCCCCTTGTCTGAAAAATTTGCTCAGATTTTGTGCACCTTGTCACTTTCTGAGCACTTGTGCCAACACAAATCATAGCACAACCCCAGGCTTGCCCCGTGCACTGGTACACCACATGCCCCAGGTGGACGTTAATGCGTGGCAGCAATTCAACTCGTCTTGGCCACCGTCACCACGGGCACCCCTCGCACCAACACTGCAACGCTCCCTATGGCCAGATGCTGTCATATGTCAAAATCTGAACTACTAAATTGAAAGACCCCAAAAAGGCCAATATTTAGAGGGAAAGCAGGTGGCACTTTCTACAGCATAGCCATAACAGGCTCCCCGCTTAAACTCGACTGTCAAGAAGCACCCTATGAAAACCTTGATTCAAAACTCAGCTGCAGGTACCAGAAAGAAGGTATCTTTTCCATATGCACCAGGCACTAGAGGAGGTGAATAGCGTACTCTGAGTACTGACCCGGCACGTATGCGCTGCTTAGCGCTGAGCTGAGCACGGCCAGGAGGTGAGGGCTAATGGGAACCTCGCCCTTAGCTGGCAAGTTGTGCACCCTGGCATTATAACACACGCCTGAGGACATGTGGCTGCACAGCCACCCCATCCCTCCCCTTTGTCTCCCCTGCCACGCGTAGGTGGCACTCAACTCCTTAGATTTGGAAGTAATAATGAGGGCACAAAGACAAAAGGAGAAGAGCAAGCATATGTTGATTTACTTGAGAGCAGAAAAAAAAAAGGCAAGGTACACCTTGCACAGCTAGAGGAAATGCTGTTTCAAGGTTAAAGAGAGAAAGAAATCACAGGAGCACGTACGCCATGGAAACACTTCCCCTACAAGAATCCGGAGAATTATGTACTCTGTTTAATGGGGGAATCCTTTCCAGCAGATAAAGAGGGGCTCTCTAAGGTAATGAGAAATAAGGATGGAGGAAACTGTCCACATGAAAGCAAAGTGCTGGTTTATGCTCACAGGCAGATCCCTGCCAGTCGCTCTCTTTTCTCCTCACCATCATCTCCGACCCTCCTACCTCAGGCAGCAAAAGCAAGAATTGGGAAATTCCCAAATCTTGTTTCTTTGCCTTACACGTCTCTCCCGTTGAGCTCTGGTGGGCATGGAAGTTAATCATAACGAGACAGGGTCGCACACAGCCCCTGCAGTAGGGTGCACACCCTCTCCACGGGGAGAGCGCACCCAGAGCCGCAGAAACCCCTCGCTGGGGATTTGGTTGTAAAATGGTGCTGGAGAACTGTAGTGGCAAATATGTTATCTTTTTGGTTATCTGTAGCCAGCGGCATCAAGCATCGCTAATGCCTACTTGTGAAAGCTTCCACGGCTTCACTCAACAGCTGCCTTACAGAGTTCAGTGCAACACAGCCACGGTTTGCCTACTGAAATTAAAAACACACCTTGCATTTGGCTTCCTAATCATCAGGTATTTCCATATTACTTACTGGGAGCACTACAGGAATAAGACATTTTGTGACTAATCGCTGAATTAAATCAGTTAATTGATGCTATTCTTAAGAGAATGATTTTCTATATTAGTTTTCACAAAGATATAGTGCACCAGCAGCAAGTAATGTGTGACTGCTATGGCTGTGTTAATTTCCATTGGCCTTGGGAGCTATTAACTACACACTTACAACCTCTGGGCATTACTGGAATATTAATTCTTATACAGAGAGTTTCACTACATCAGCGCCAGCATTACAGGCAGAGACACGGACAGGCACTCAAAACTGCTGCCTTCTCAGAGCTACATGCAATGAGCTGCTGCCTCTGCTACAGCCCCTGCTGAAAGAGAGCAAACTGAGTTATCAGTGAGGAGTACGTTACACATGCACAAGTACTTCAGTTGCACTGAGAGATGGTTTTAACGGTAAGAGGCATATGTTCAAATATTTTCATTCTGAGCTGCTTCCCTTTAAATAGAATTTATTATTAATCCCACTGGTCCCATTTATTAAAACGTCACTAATAAAGCTTCTTTCATCTGAGAGGTTCTGCTGGAGGTTGGGCTGACATAGGAAAGGCAGAAATCAGTCTGGGTTCTTAGGATGCTCTCTCCCGCATCACGCTGCTCACACTCCCTGACCCATTTATTCTCCTCGCACGGGTGGGGGCTGTTTCATTCTGCAAATGGATGCAGCAATGACTGAGGCTGCTCGGAGTCCTCGTGCTGTGGGAGGTAGCAGCAAACACAGTGCTGGATGCAGAGGGGATTTTGTAGCGGGGATCAGGCAAACGCTCCTGCTAATTGATTCTTGACCAGCCAAGAACACCGCTTGCTCGTTGACAGATGAAACAATAATGTCCATAATGGAAGCCAAGCAGGAAAGGGTGGAGTATAAATAACAAAGCAGAACACAATGTTTTTCCAGTTCTGCTTCCCGCGAGCCACCCGTCTCTCACAGTTTCAGTATAATTTTCCAATGTGCTTTTCCAAACTCTTCTATTTCCCCCCTTCCCTAGCCCAGCACACGTGCCCTTCTGGAAACCTATGGAACCGACCTGGCTCCAGCCAGAAACAAGCCCACCGAGATCGGACGTCACTCCTCCAGAGAAATTTCCTTCCCTGTTCTACTTCTACGACTGTAGTAAATGATATAAATGGAAAACAAACAGCAGGCAAAACCCTTTTACGTAACACTTCCTCTCCATGGAAAGGCAAAAAAGCCTATTAGCTGGAAATCAGAGAAATAAAATACCCCCGGTATTTTCCAACTTCAAATACCAGCGGTCCCCAGATCCCACTTCAGTGGGATTCAGACTTCTCCCAAGCCTCCTGTGATCCCCTCTGTCATTTCCCAAAGTACATGTTCTGCTCTGCAACCTGACTGGGTGTAGGGCAGAGGCTTCACTGATTTTCTGTGATTTCCATATGAAAAGTATTCAGTTTACAAGGAAATGAGGCCACTCCTGCCTCGGCAGGAGCCTTGGGAGACCAATGGGGACTCCTCTGCTTTGGGAATCATTAGCTTCTATAAAGGTTTGATACAGCAAATTATTCTCTGGATGACACAGAAGAACTGCTTCCCTTGGCCTCCTCCTACCTTGTATCGATTTCACAGGTATCAGTGCTGGGCCAAATCACAGCGTTCTATAGAAGATGCAGCAAATGCAGCAGGACTCCCTCTCCTCAGCTGAGCTAGCACTCAGAATTAACAAAATAACCCAGCAGTGAATGCCACCTTCAGGGACGGGCTGCTTTTTGCAAATTACTGAAGTCAGCAGACCTGGCTTGGGAGGAAAATTTGCTGACTAAGAAAGTGGCACTGGTTTGATACAGCTCCTTTGCTGGTTACCACTGCATTTCTAGGCACTGTCACAAATGCGGGCAGTGAGTGCAGATGCTTTCCAGGAGCAACAGGAAACAAGGCAGCTTGACAAACCTTGAAAAGGTTGGTACAGCGGATGCAAAGGTTAGCCCACAGCCCTCACCTCTCTCTCTCTGGCTTCAGACACTAACACTGAGCACAGCTGGAGCCTGAACTCCTGGCCTGTGCAAGGGTAGGTCCTTAAATAATGAATAAAAAAGCCCCTCCCTACCCACCTGCCAATACAGTAAGACACACTGCCTGGGGCTGTTTGAGATCTTCTGTGGAATAATAATATGCCTCAGGTATTTAGATCACCATAGATCTGGCCACCTCTTACACTTGTGGTGCGTTTGCTTCTCATTTAGTCCTTGCACATATGCTTGTGCACCTCTGTGGTGGTGCCTCAGTTCCTCAGCAGCAGCCTCCCCTACGCTGCTCCTTTCAGCCAGGGCTTGGCAGGATTGCTGCATCCAGAAAGCCTGTCCCCTCTGCTGCAGGCTGAGTCAGGATGGCCCAGAGATGTCAACAGTGCTGCCACACAATGTCCAAACCTTGAGACCGGGACAGGCACAAAACTGGTAACATGCTGGGTAAACAAAGATCTCCTGGAGCTGGGTGTGTAACAGAACGGGGCTCAGTCGAGGGAAACCGAGACAGATTGACCCTGAAGTGACACATCCCAGCAAATGGAGGAATGGAGAGTAGAGGTGAAGGGGAAAAAAAAAGTAAGAGGGGTGGAAAAGCAGTAATTAAAGCAGCAGCTAGAGAAAAAAAGAATGGAGTTAGGAATGGGAGCATTCTCTCAGCACATACTTCTCAGGGAAGAAAAAGTAAATTCCAACACACAGAGAAACTACCAAGTAGGTTGGTTTAGGTTTCCTTTCCCACATCTATAGGATTGCTTTGTTTCCTCATTAATTTCCCCTGTACTTCTTTACCATTTCTTATCTCCTCTTCCTGATCTGTCCTTTCTAAGTTATTGCTGTTGCACATGCCTCCATCCACTTCTCCCTCCTCTCCTCATCAGCCTCTTACTTCTGCCCCAAAGAGGAGATCTCCCATTCCCAGATGACATTAACTTCTTGCTATGCTGCCGTTCTTTTGCATTTCCCACCAAGAAGGCGACTCCTACCATACTACAGACTCACGAGAGATGTAGAACAGCTATCAAACAGATCTTAAAAGGAAAACAAGAAGTCCAATATGGTTAAACAGCATAGTAAAGAAGGCTCTGAGAAATAAAAAACACCCTTTACAAATGAACATTACAGCTACAGAAGGGAAAAGAGTATAAACTTCAGCAAGTTGAACATAAACCATAATTAGGGAGACCAAAAGAGATTTAAGGAAAAACTTGCTAAGGCCATCAAAGCGAATAATGGAATATATCAAATATAGGAAACCTGCCAAAGATCCCCTAAGGCAAATAGATGGTGGAGATCTAAAAGTAGTGCTTGAAGAAGAAAAGGCCATGGCAAAAAAGCAAAATAGTTTATCTCCGCCGGTGCTACTACAGGGGAACTAAGGAGGTTGCCACGCAGGAGCCTTTCCTCACAGGGCCGAGTCTGTAGGACTGAAGTGGCAGTAAAAGAGGCTTTAAAACAAATCAACACCAAGTACAGCAATAAATCCACCGGACTCGGTGGTATTCATCCAAAGGAAATCAAACGTGAAGCTGTTCTTTGTTATGCAGCCTATCATTTAAATGAGGCTGGCACTAGAGAAATGGGAGGTGATGAATATGATGGCATTTGGCTCCAGGGGAGGGATCTGGGGGGTCCACAGAACAACGAGTCTGATTTCCACTCCTGGTAATTTGGGAAAGAAAACATAATAATGGTTGGTTCTAGCAAACTTCTGGATAGCTACAATCCAACCGAGAAGAATTAACCTTGTGTTTTGCAGAAAGAAGTTTGTTGGACAGAAGTGTCGTTCTTTGATAGACTCAACAGGTACATGGCAGTGAAACTGTGGAAGGTTTTGATGAAAATCCAAACACAGTCCAGTCAGTCAGAATCACATACATCAGTATTGTGCACTTCAGTGCTCAAAAAGGCTTTTGATAAAAACCCTCGCTAAAGGCTTCCAATTTCTTGAAGGCATCATGAAGAGAGAAGGTCCTCTCCTGAATCAATACCTAGTTGAAAGACAGCAAGCAAAGAGCACAAGCACATGAACAGCTTTTACAATTGGAGAAGACTGCGAGCAGCGTTCCTGAGAGACATGCAGTGGCATCTGATCTGCTTCACGTGTTCACAAAGGCTCTTGAAAAGGAAGCAAACAGGGAGGTGAGTGACATGGTGGCTGATGCCACTGACGTGAATCACACTGCAGGAAGTAAAGCTAACTACAAATTGTTGCAGAAGGATCTCCCAGTATTGAAGGCTGGACAAGAAGATGGCAGATGAAATGCAATTTGGTACAGGCAAGAGTGTGTACACACACCCTCTGAATCTGCAGGAATCTTCACACAGATTGCTGTCTATAAACCAGACACTTCCACTCACAGTAAGTATCTTTGAGTTCATGTGGATGGTGCTGTGAAAATATCACCCAGTGCATAAGAGGGGTCACAAAAGGCAAGTGGAAGATCAGGAATTAGTCAAAGAGAACAAAAACCAGAAAGCAGTTCTATGTTACTGTGCTGCACGTATCTCTTTAGTCTTCTCAAAAGGATGGATTAGAGTTTGAAAGCATCCAGCAAAGACTGGTGAACAAGATCAGAAATGCAGAACAGCTTCCATCTGAGGAGAATTGAAAACCAGTAGACTCCAGTGTTAAAAAGAGAGAGCCTTGGTTGAGGGCATGGAGGTAAAGGCATGGAAGGCAAAGGCCAAGTGACAAGTTGATGGTTACTCACTACTCATTCAGCACACCAAAACTAGGGGACACCGGACAGGAGGATCAGGCAGGAAGCTCACAACACACAGAAGGGAAATCTTACTCTGCACACTGTGTAATTCAAGAACAGAGCCCAGTGCACAGGATGCTGCAGAAGCCAAAACTATAAATAGATACAGAAAAGCAGTTAAAGACGTTAATGGAAGAAAAGTCCATCAGTGGTTGTTAAAAGCAAAGAAAAAACAAAAAAGCAAGTAACTCCTGATTCAGGAAGTCTTTAAACTGCAGATTACTGCAAGCTGGGAAAGAACTGGAGAGAAGCATCACTGTTGCTGGCCCTGTTCTTACATTGCCTTTCTAGGCATCTGCTGCTGACTGCACCCAGAGGCAGGCCACGGTACGAGGTGACCCAGAAGGAGGACACCTACGCGCTCTCGCCTTCTCCTCAAAAGCCCAGAGCAGATCTCTCTCCTGGAATTGTCCCCAGAAGACCTGAGCTGAAGAGCAAGCCAGCTTGACCCAAGCCACCTAGCCCTGTGTACTACCCTGGGCAACAGCAAATCTCTACCTTGAGGCAAAGTGTATCAGCTCCAGCTCAGTGCTGCACTGAAGCTCTGAATTTGAGCTGGCTTGCAGGTAGTCACTTTGCTTTGAACAAATGCCAGATGGTCAGAAACCTACTTGCATCCAACTAAGTAGACATAACCTTATCCTTCTCTCCTGTGATAGACCCCCTTGCATCCTATATCATCCCTAGGGTGCTCCTTAGTAGGAGATGTGGTCCTGTCATCCACTCAGTTTGACTTCACCATTTTTAAGCTTGGGTGACCACAAGTGGACTCAACGTGACACCAGATGATGCCTGCAAGTTGGCATATGGAATCGCCATCTTCCCACTCCACTTTCAAGAGGAGAGTCATCCAACTTGGAAAGGCATCTGGCTTTCCTCCGAGCGGCCACCGTTAGCCAGATGGGTTTGAACTGGAGGTGTGCTTCACAGGGATTGGTGAGTGAGCCCAGACTGGTCACCATGGCTGCTATTGTTTGAACAGCAAACAATAGTTCAGGGAAATGGGCAACAAATCGTGTTGGAGTGAAGAAACTCCTCTTCCAGATTCATCAAAAAGAATTAAATTCCGCTAACAGAGCTCCAAACACTTCATAGTGTTTCCTGAAGACCGAAGGGTACACATAAAAAATAATTTCATACTTTTTAGTGCTGCATAAATTAAACTTTGCTCTGGCCAATAAGTTAGAAAATAAAGCTAAGCAACCCGTGTGCAGATCACCTGCATGTCTGCAATTACTTCACAATTAGACAACTGCTGAAAGCAGCCGGAGGCAAATGCGATACATTTGCTAGCAAAACACAAAATGAAACGGTTTGTTTCAGTGAAAAAAACCACCCAAAGCCAACATATAAATGAGGTTGTAAAGAGAGCTGTTTGGCAAAGGGTAATCCAATAAAATGAAATATGGTACATTAGGTTTGGCACTTTGTGGCTTTTCTTTTTTGTCATTAAGAACATCTCTAAAGAAAATTCAGCCTGTTCAACAGTGTTACTATGCTGGTCTGGAAGGTTGCAATGAACTTTTGCTATGTCTTTAAAAAGAAAAGCATTACAATATTGGTAAACCTACAGAAATGAAGTTATTTAAAACTAGTGTGTCTCAAAAATGCAATTCCAGAACCAAAGTTTGTGCATAAGCATATAAAGTGCTGACACCGGGTTTTGCACCGTCGCCGGAAAACTGAAAGTAGGTGTTAAAGAATCAAAATGTTAATCACAGCAACGCATCAATAGTAGGACCTGTGCTCAAGAAACCTATTTCATGTAACAAGCTTATTTTGAACAATACAAAAATGCAAGTTTTCTCCCGTGGTCACTCATACCTGAAAAGGGATTCTCGTGACAGCCAGATTTCGTTCTGTTTCACTGTCTTCCAAGTGAAGAGCAGCAGCAGTAAAGTGAAGAGGGTCAGAACTGTAATTCTCCACTTATTTAACCATGTAGAGAGCTTTTTCAGACCGTGGACAAAAAGGATGCAGTACCCCATGCTAGGGAGAAAAAAAGAAAGGAGAAAAAGGTACCAAAAGTTATATTCCAGTACTTGGGTTTATATGCAAGACCATTCAGTATTGCATTTATTACACAATTACAGGGTTTTTTGAATTAATTCTATTTTCCAGGCTAACAAACTCCAATTCACCAGCAGTTTTCCTCAAGTCACTACATAATTTCCAAATGAATCTAAATGATAGACCCAGATGCCAGAAGTACAGTAGCATACATAATACCACCCAGCATAATGGCAGCTTACAGCAGCCTGCAGAAGGCAGCTGCTTTTCCGAACAGTAAGCTAAGAAAGCATCATGTAATAACAGTAATACTGAGCACTCCTGGAGCAGTGTGGAGGAGAAAAGCATTGTAATGCAGGGAAGCCTCTAAACAACCCCAGTGGTGGCTGCTCTCAATTCTAGTTTACAAATTGTGACGCTGAGGCTGGAGGGCGAGCGGTGTAGCGGCAGCAGGGGCCACGTCAGAAGGCTGGAGTCCCTGCCTGGGTCTTGCACACCTACATCAGGACCAGCCCATCTCTTCTAGTACCGGGTCCAGGACAGCTGAGATGTGCTAGCAGAGCTTGCTCGCCACCCTTCCATGAAACCACTGTCTTCTCCAGCGCTCAGCGTCCCAGCACTGTGATGGCTCTCCGTGCATAACGACGGCAGCATTTTCTTTGCCAGTTTGAACTGAGGCTTTATTCCTGTATAACTTCAAATCAATTCCGTAATTATTGACCTTAATTCAAGGGTTATGTTAATACTTCCAACGATGCCCCTTTGAGTTGGAAAGGAAGCGCTTTCGGTTGCTGTACTTGGTACCCTGCTAATTCTACTTGGCATTTCTTAAAGGGAATTTCAATTCCTATTGCTCAAGGAATTTCATTAGCTTATCTCTAACACTTCAATGCAGCTACTTAGCACCTGATTTAGTTTTAGACTTAAAAGTTATCTTAGTCCAAGCAGTTCCCCCTGAAGAAAAAAAGGGAGCAGAAGGATCTGGAATACCACCAACACACGGGGACAAAAGAACAGCCCTCCCCAGACACTGACACACTTTGAACCCCAGCTGAAACCCACACTTCAACACAAGCAGGCTGGAGGCAGACAGCTCATCACATCTGCCCGTGCTCCAGCAGAGAGATCTACAGGCTCTCCTGGACTGCATCAAGGCATTTGAGCAACTGCTACGAGACAAGGAAAAATAAGGGTGCAATTCCCCTGTCGAAGTGACCTTGCAAGCAAGAGCATGATATGATGGAAGTCAATCTGGAAATCAGAAAAAGAAAAATGTCCCATCTTCGAGGAGCCGTCAGCACAGTTTCTCAACCCTCTTGGAGGTCTGGGCACATTGCTCTTGCCTGGACTTCCTAAGGATAGACAGGGACAATAATTCTTGCTTTTACAGAGGAAAAAAATTGCCTGTGTTGTATGTGCCGATCGGCACCAGGCAGCGGTGCTGTCTCTGGCACCCTACAGCTGCCAGGTGTGACACTGAGAGGGGTACAGACATAGGGAGCAAATCCACCGACAGCATCAGATCTGGCAATCAGTCAAAACTTATTCGTTGTTGTTTTAGAGGTCTCCCATTTTTCAGAAGTGGTTATCAATTGGTTTGGGGGTTTTTTTCACTTACCTAGGCTTGCATTTTGCTGTAACGCATTTCTTACGGCACTTGCGCTGCCTTTTGCCATGAATTCTTTTGTATACGTATGTTTATTGCAGCTACATTAAGTGCAAGCAGACACTTTGAGCTACAGAGATGTTGGTGCCAAAAAATTCAGCCTTTATAGCGATTGAGCTCAACTCTAAGACCTCTGAAAAGCTAATCTCAGTAATAAGACCTCCCTTTCCAATAAGAAGTGCCTCAAAAATCTGCAGACGGTTTTCACTCTGTTATTTTGCCTTTCAGCAATTTTATCCTTCCCTTGGAATTAATTATCTGACATAAACATTATTTAATTGCTTTAGCACAAGGCCGTTTCCAAAAGAATTTCCCTACACCTTCACATTTTCAAGAATAGACCTTTTCTAACAGAATCATGAATGTGTCCAGAAAACAACAAGAAAAAAATGCAAACGTCAATGTCTTGGTATTTATATCAAACCCTGCCCAAGCTGTTGGGAATTTCTGCTTTAGCAGCAGCACTCTGTCTGCTTGTCTGGGGCACAGACACCACCACGTTACAGCTTCACAGCCACCGGAAAAGTGCTGCTTCCAGGAGATATTCTCAAACATCTGCAGTGCATTGCCACCGTAGTTACAAAGAGACGCAGGGTGCCACAGAGGAGTAAGGGGTTCACCTCAGATTGCAGCTCCCATCCCAGTTGCACTGGCAGTGCCACAGGGCAGGTATGTAACAGTGCCCAGCTCCACGTGGCACATTCCATGGGCAGCTTCCAAGGCACTCTGTAAGGGATGTCTGCTGCAGTGTTTTTCCCTCTTGCAGAGCGGGAACATGAAACGTGGCAATAAAGTGAGCTGCTCTGCTGACAGGGGCTTGGCAAACAAGACCCCAAAGCTGCAGTCCAGGGCTCTGCCCACTGCACAGGGGAGTACACCATGGAAAACAAAGTATCTTGCTGAAAAACCCAGCAAGGCAGCAAGACTACAGGATTCACCAGTAGACACAAATACAGAGGGGAAGGGGTTCCCAAATGGCTGCTGGAAGAGCCATTTATATGATCCTGGAATCGGATACAGAACTGTAGTGGAATCCCAGCCCACAAAGCTGTTAAGGGAGTGATGCTAAAGAGGATAGGCTTCAAGCATGATTTACACTTTAATAAGATAGAGGTCATTGTGACAACATTAGGAATGAGCTGTAGTTGTGCCTCAGTTACAGCCTAACTAGCCTACAGTCAATGTATGTGTTACATACATTACTGTGCACGTGGGAACCCACAAGGAAGGAAAAGGATCAAAAAAGCATGAAGCAGGTGAATACTTTTTAGAACCTGGTAAATTCAGCTTAAAACTTCAGACAATTTCCTGCCACAGATCCCCAAGGAAAGGGTGGGGAGGACACGCCTGCATTATCTTGTCAGGAACCTTTCGGTGCAGACATCAGGTGGAGTCACATCTTTTTGGAGGACTTTTTTGTTTTCATGATAGGGTCGTTTCAAGCCCATCCCCTGGCTGAGGGCAGACACTGCATTCTTGGCTGCAGGGCTTCTCCAGGCCAAGGCCTCCCAAAGCAAAGGAAGCACTGGCATGTCCTTTGCCACCAGGAAATCATGGGATTTCATGCCACAAATTGTTTGCAAAACAACTGCTCCCTGCAACATCCCCAAAGCTATTATCCTAAGTAAATCTCTCTTTGCGTTTCCACCTTAAGGCCAAATAATTATGATGAAATCAGGGCAAATCCAGATCTCTCCTCCAGATGCCATGGGCTGCTCTAAACAGAAAAAAAACTGTGTCCATACCACTGTGTTAAGCATCTGCCAATAAACCCATCATTATACTGCTATTGTTTCCCAGTTTCAAAACCACACAATCCCTCATACCTACAAAACACTTGTTTCACACTACACTCAGCAGTCCTGGTACAGAAATTAACTTTACTAGAGACACCATGAGGCTTTGAACCAGTAAAGCACCCAGCTTGCTAAAATAAAGTTGAAGCAGCAGCAACACACCCCAACAGTCACTGGACCTGGAAAGCTCCCCCACAGGGCTCCAGTGTTGAGATGCAAATTCATCCCATTTCCCTCGATTCCAACCTCACCAGGCTTCAGATAAACCACTTGAATGAGTCAGCAGCAGCCAAAGCACTGGTACCATGGTGGGAAGAGTCCCTACAGATGAGACTACATTTATCTGATTAAAGTAATATGCCAGGTGACTCTAAGATATTTTCTGTGTGGTTAACTCTGCCTTGACCCTGCCATCACCTACAGACACACAGAACATTTGAAACACATAAGCTTTTCTTCTCAGAGGGGCAGGGGACTCGACTCAGTATCAAAGGTTAGCTCCAGCTTGCTGGGACATCAGATTTTACTCACATTTAAAAAAGGAAAATGTCTCAAAAGCACCTTTCATCAGACTCATTTGCCAATTGCAAATAAATTACTCTGAATACCACATTCCAGACATCCCCATAGCTATCTGCATACGTGGGGAGGCTGCAGGGCTGTGAGTTTGGGATTTGGTTGGGTTTTTTGTTAATTCTAGCAGTTCCCAGGGAAGGGAAGGGAGGGGTCCATTTCTCCTGAAGGGCCTTTCTCTTGCCATTGTCATCCTCTGTCACGCAAGCACTTTTCTAGAATACTTCGTAGCCAAAACAGAACAATGGGAAACAAGCAAAATCCTCAACTCACTATTATTTTTTTAAGTCCATTTTCCACCAGATTACTGTAAAACTGCTAAGCTTTTTTTTTTTTTTCATTGCTTCTGTAGGATAAGCAACAGTCCACTGCAACAACTGTTCCCTGCTGTGAAAAGTCCACGCCAGCTTGGTCCCTAGGGTCAGATGCAAAGCAGAACCTGAGGAACACCTCAACAGGTTAACATGGTAATAATAGGCTTTCCGTGGGCTCACAATGAGCACACTTATTATGAGAGAACCCGTGGCTTCAGAAATGCAGCGACACCTCAAGAACGCTCAGCTCGTGGAGCAACAGGGTGATGTTTTCATGTTTTCTTGCTTTTCAGACTCCTGAAGTACTGAAGTGGTACCGTAGGCATGTCCTGAATCACAACAAGGGGAGGACTGCACTCAACAGGCAAACCCTTGGCACCATTGCCATGTGTTTCTGCCAGATCACATGCAGGGAGCTGTGCAATGACAGATTTTCATCCATCATTTCTGTGGTTTATTAATATCATCCTACCTGCAAGGAACTGAAGTGAGAGGAAGCACAAGCGATGGGAACGAGGTGGCACACAGACCCTGTTTCCCATGGCACACTACATGTGTTGCCCGATTAAGACAAGAGCCAAACCAGCACATATTTAATATTTGCAACCACTTCTTTGGTAATTACATCACAAATTCAACCTTTTCTTTGGCCATTATGGCTCCTTTCCCAAGATGAGGCTGTTACTGCCAATGCTTGCACACAGCTCCTCTCTCCCTCTATGGATCAGGATTCTCACATTTTTGTAAGAGTCAGGAACGGCTTCACTGCATTTAATGGCATCAAATCACAAGCGTGTGGTTAGGGCTGCAGCCCAAGATTATCAGGACGTTGTGCTACAGCAATCTGCCTGCATCAGAAAGCATCTTACCTCCTCCAGAAACTGCTTAGCCACCTACTGCTGCAGCAAACTCCGGAAAACCGAGGCACGTTCTAGTCTCCCATTTTCCGAGTTGCGACTTTGCACAGCACAGGTTTCCACTCCATGGAGGAGCGTGTGGGCAGAACAGGCTGAGTGCTGCAATTCAGAGGCACCATGCAAGAGGGAAGCAAGCCAGACAGCAGTCCTGCAGCCCCAGCCTTTTCTAACTCACCCAGGTATGTCTGTAAGCTCAGGAGTTAAAAAGTCTGGGAGAAACTATGCAGAAAAGATGCCTTCCTCACACATTTTAATGGTTATTTTGGGATGTCAAATCTTGTGAAGTGGTTGGTGGGTTGGTTTTTGGTTTTTTTTCAAGCTGATTTAATCTCAACTACAGGCAAGTAAAGTTGGAGTAATTCCACTGATTCCATCAAAGCAGTTACTCCAGATTTCAGAGCTCAGCCTAGATAAGAATCCAGATGCATACCATACATACATATCAGTTAGGAAAAAGAGTTGCCTGTAAGCAGCCTGGGAAAGCACAGAAGAAATACTGCCCTGTTGAGGGGCTGCTAATGCAACAAAAGGGATTATCTCAAAAACTATACTGAGACCAGAAAATGCACTTGGCTTTGACATTTCACTCTCGGAGGCTCTTTCTGGGCTGCAAACCTCCTTCTTGATTTCCAGTACTTATTTAAGATGACTCCCTTTCTCTCCATAAAAAAGCACTAACCCTCACATTCAAGCTGTTCCGAAGTGAGTTTAACCCTTGCATTCCTGACTTCCTGCTGTTGCCCTTCAAAGAGTGGCCTTGCAAAAAAACCAGTGTCTGCTGCCAAGTCCAAATGTTGAACACAAACACTTGATTCTCTCAGTTGTGTTGTTCCCCACAAGCTTCTGAGCTCCAGTCCCACACATAAGTTACCTGGCATGACATTGCTTTTTTCATGCTCCCAGTCCAAGCTGCTCCAGCTCTGCAGCCTGAGCTGAGGAAAAACCCTTCGAGGAAGAGCCAAAGTCAGCTGAAATGCAGCTTGCAGGCAGGGATGTTGCTGCTGGGGAAAAAGGCAGTCTGTCCCCATTAAACTCATCGGCTGTGGTCACACTTCTCTAATGGGGAGTAATTGATTGCAAAAAGTGTTCTTGGCAGGCCACACAGGCTGCTCCTGCCTCACCTGCTGTGAGCTGGATCCCCTGGAGTCAAACTGCTGCACCAGGTCAGGCAGAGCACTGGGGATGCACCTGTAGGGCTCTGAGTTTGGGGGCCCCAGAATTCCCAGCCACCAAAGCCCAAGTGCTGAAATAACCACACTCCACTGGTCCAAATGTATTCCAGAAATGTTGAGAGGTTTACTTTGTACTGCCAAGCTTACTGCTGGATCAAGATTTTCTCTTGCAGCCGGTACACAGCTCACCTCAGTTCATTAAGTTACAGGCTGGCTAATTTGACAGGAGTGCAAGTGTGGGCCTAGATCAGGTCTGGATCAAACTGCCACCATCAAGTGGTCCAAGAGGGTGTAGATCCAGCACTAACAATCCTGGGAAAATGCTAATGTGTGGCAGATGGACTTCAACGTCCCAACTCTCAGGTGAGCGAGCGGTCGGTCCCCTGCAGCGAGGCAATTCTGGGCCACATCTATCCAATGGTCTACTTCTCTTGTCCATGTCATTTTGACTATAAGCACTGTCTTGGTTTGGAGAAGTCTTTTGTTTCCAACCTTTTTATCTGAAGTTTCACTGTAGTTGGTACACCTTGGCAAAAAAGTTTCAGGTAAGCTAAAATGTCCTATTTTCCACTGGAAAATGTTGCCTCAAAGCTTTCTCAACCAGACAGGACTACTGAGGGGGGAAAACCCACTGGAACAGTCATGGTTTTGGACTAGATGTCCAAAAGGAAGGAGGATGCGGGATGTGCTTCTGTCACATGCGGACAGGCAGCTGCTTTCACTATGCACCTCTGCTTCTTCACTGGTATGGAGCTTTGGGGGCAAATGGAAAAGCATCATTTAAATTGCCTATCTCCCAGTGAGATGACATGGAATGCATTTTTTTTGTTTGTTTGGTTGGTTTTTTTCTTGCTTACTAGAAGTTTTAAAAGACTTCAGGAACACCATCAAGGTATAATATTTAGAGTACAAAATAAATCCCATTGGGGGAAAAAAACCCCAAGCATCACAGCTCAGAAATATCATTGTAACAACGAAGGAACTGGCAGCGTACTTAACTTCCTACCAAGTCTGCTGAGTAAAATGTCAAATTATCAGCAGAATTAAGAGGACTTTTCCTGGAATAAGGTCTGCAAGTCACAGTACAAAGACACAGAGAACCATAAACACTGGCAGAATACATCTGATTTGGAAAGGTATCTTATAAGTTAGTGTTAGACCTTGTCCTTGGCTCTAAATTAAAAGTGATGCAAGCCAATATTAAAGACACTTAGACATGATCAGCTGAGTCATCAAAATGATTTACCTCCATTAGCAATGTGGTCCTCCAGTCAGAACATGGGGTAATTAGAAAAATATGCAGGAACTCTGATTTTCCTTTTTAGAGAGAATATATAGACTAGAAGCAAATTATTTTGGTAACCTTTGAATGGCTATTTAACATTTGGACACGGTTCCCTCCCCTTCCTTCCAGTAAGTCATGTGATAAACAAATTCACTTCATTAGAATGTTTGAGTCCAAGGTTTCACTTCCAACAGATTCCTATCTGAAATATTTACAGGTACTAGAGAAATTTTTTAGGCTTTTTGTTACTATATGCATTATGGAAAGAAAATATTTTATAAATGAAAAATCCAACATAAATCCATGGGGATTCCACAGAATTAGATTGCCCTAAATCTTATATACTTGACTGGGAAAGGGTCTCTATGCTACAGTTTTAATTAAAAGACTGTAATAACTTCTGGAATTCTATAGTAGGGACATAATTTCCCACCCAATTCCATCACAAGTCCCCAAAAACTTCATATAAGAAACTATTTCCTATTAAATTTCATGAAGCATCTTCTTAAGGACACCATTTTCCCTTATTTATAAGAATTCCTGTTTGAATCAACATGACCAAGCGGGTTATTTCAACAAGATGACATTAACTTAATTTATTACTGTTTTTAAAAGCAACATCCTTACATATCTGTATTATTTTTCAAGAGTAGAATAAATGCATTTGAACACTTTTCCCTTAATCTAATTTATCACAACAACCCCCAAAATCTTTTCCAGTATAACCATTAATGCTCACACTCCACAGAAATGTAGCTTTTTCTTGAATCAACTGTATATGGCCAAAACACAACACGTTTCTCAAAAGCATGTTTTAAATAATGGAAGATTGCAGTCTAGACCAAACACACCGTAAGCTAATCTTTTTCAGCTTTGCAGAATCATTGCAGCTTTTATTCCTATGTCTTTACTGTTGGGTTTTTTTCCAAACTATAGGGAACTAGCATCTCAGTATTTCTTGCCTGCATTAACAGAGGATGGATGCTTTGATTTCTTCTTAAAGTATTTAATAGGTGTGGGCAAGCCTTCAAAAACAAGGAGTTTAAACTTGGATATGAATCTGAAAAGTAGGTGCTTGCAGCATTTGGCCTTTCTACAAGAAGCTAATTCTCACTAATTAACAACAGCTCACTCTGCCCCCTTCCAAAGGGCAAAGCAGAGTTGTTATCCCTGTTTAATGGATGGGGGAGCGGAACTGGAATCGCTTGCCTCCGCCGAGTTCCCAATCGCTGCTCAAATCCCCACCCTGGAGCAGGGACAGGCTCCCCTCATGAGCAGGAGGGACCAGGTTAGGGCTGGGGTCTGGCCCACTGCCACCACATAACACCCTCCCAGTGCCCTGAGACCCCAGCTGAATTACAGGGAATACAATCCAGTTTGCTCCCTCTGAACCTCGGCTGCTCCCTGGCCCTCGTGACAACAGCAGCAGTAGAGTAAGACATTGAAATCACGGAGGTTTGAAGTAAATGGAACACGTGCAAATTGGATTCCATATCCAAATCCCAAATGAATTGTGGGATTAACTTGAAAGCTGGCAAAAAGCTTAATTATGTTGCTGAATTGAGATTAGGGAGCAGATAAACTGGCTCCGTGGAGTCAACAGGACTTTCACTGCTGACTTCACTGGGGTCACAGTTTGACTCTGTGAATTGAAAAGAGAAGCTTCTTCTGTAAATCAGATGATCCCACACAGGACCTGATCTAATATGAAAGGAATTCTGAATAGGTAAACAGGAATTCAGCTCCTGGTGAACTTGTAGCTTCCAATAACATTAAAGAAAGGGGTGGCAAAGCAAACTGAAAGCACACCACCGTGCCCTTACACAACTGGTCTTTAGCACACCACCGTGCCCTTACACAACTGGTCTTTAGCACACCACCGTGCCATTACACAACTGGTCTTTAGCACACCACCGTGCCCTTACACAACTGGTCTTTAGCACACCACCGTGCCCTTACACAAC
>JANIJG010005703.1:93710-119214 GCA_024611175.1 Megaceryle torquata
CTCTTAAGAAAAGGTGACTTCTGATTAGGGATAGTCAGACTCACCAAAATTACAGACTATTCTACCACCTACCAGGTTCCAGGTTCTTTTTTTTTTTGCTTCTCCCCCCCACACCCCCCCCCAGTTACAGATGTTAATAGTGTCTGGAATTACACTGATTGGAATGAATGCATTAGCACAAAGAATCAAAAATATGCCTTATGCAAAGGCAAAAATTCATATGGTCCCTGCGTTGCTACGGCACAAGGAGAGCTTTAACACAATGTGTTAATTCCTGAAAAATGCAAGTCTACTTTTAATGTGGATATTGTTTTTCTTGTAGATTTTCAGATAGGCTCTGAGGCAAACGCCATCTCTTATATGGGAGTGATCTAATCTTCCTAACATTGACAATTAAGGTTGTAACATCAACACTTGATATAGTAAGGAGCCAGTGAAAAAAATGACAGCAACCCGTAATTGCCTGTCCTGGGGAAGAGTAACTGTGCACTCTGCAACCCATTCACTGCAATATCCACCACGAATGAGT
The DNA here is from genome assembly GCA_024611175.1 of Megaceryle torquata. NCBI lineage: Eukaryota > Metazoa > Chordata > Aves > Coraciiformes > Cerylidae > Megaceryle > Megaceryle torquata. Next base: position 94,240 of record JANIJG010005703.1, read on the forward strand.
TGCCATAGAAGTGGTGCAGGTACTGCTGGACTGCCTATTGCTTTCAGCAGATTGGAAATAAGCCATGTAGCAATGTCTTGGTTGATTTGTTGGTTCATATGGGACTGTGAAAACAGCTTACGTTGTCCAGCCACAATACAGCAGCCCAGCCAGGAGCCACTACTCTCAGGGCAGCAGTGAAAGATGAGGAGAACGTAGAAATTGCTCTGTTAGGAAAGGTCTGACTCCATGAGGCGAGAGCAACCGCAGCTCTCCTGGTTTATCAGTAGGGCAGGCGTCTCCTGGATGGCCCAAGAGTTTGCATTGCCACTCCAGCTTCTGCACAGTGAAGGGCAATGCAGAAGAAGAGCTGCTGCTCCCGTTTCAGTACAAATTGCTCATGGCTCAGAACAACTCAACGCCCATAGTCATTCTGGATTTTCAAACAGTTAGGCTGTCTCTGGTGTTCTGAGCAGCATTAGCAAATAGGCAGTAAGCATAATTGCATCTATGTTTTGAAGAGAGAAAAACCTGCAAGAGTTTAAGTCTTTCACTGATCCAGCTATTTATTGTGATGCCTCTTTGGAAAACTCTTGCTAATAGAGGAGATGCATCCTGTCCACCACCCCCGAGATACTTATTTCACACCCCTAGCCCTCCCAAAAGCAAGTTTTCTCCTCTTAAGGGTAAGAAAACCACAACAAAATTAAAAGTTGAAAGACAGTAAGTTGTTTTCCTATGAAATTTTTCAGGCTAAAGTAATACTATTACAAATTCACAATTTAGACAAATAAGTGTTTGTAACTCTCAAATGAAAACTAAATAGAAGGCATTTTCTCCAAAATATTTCTGTTTTGCTAAAGCCAATTAAAGAAAAAAATTCCACCATTTTCACTTAGCTTATATCCCTCTCCCCCAAGGCACAGTTGCAGACAGAAGAGGAATTGTTCCAAATACCCATCAATCCCCCGAAGGCAAGGCCCAGACTTATAATTAGACATCCTTGTTCCTTTCTATTTAGAACATCTTTTACATAAATCCTTGGGTTCTTACTTAACTTCTATTGAAAAGAAAATGTTTGACATTTTGCCCAGGTAGCTACTGAGCAGCACCAAATTAGGACTTCAGGCTGTGACACATATGCAACTAACACAGCCATAAATATTAACAAAAGGCTATTACTTAAAACAGAGGTAGAAAAGTACCTTCCAGCATCAGCCTAAAATCATAGATCAACGACTTCTCTCCATCTAATTGAGGACTTTTGTCTAAATAAAGCTGAATGACAACCTCTGACTGGCTGAGTTTTAAAGAAGGAATGGCAAAGGATAAGAAAAGCCCTTTTCAAGACGTAACGTAAGAAAACTGCTAAAGGCTGTTCTAAATAAAGAACACGAGCCTTTCCTTAAGCCATCATCATTAAACTGCAATGCTTCCAAGAAAAAATAAAAAGAAAAAACCCCACACATTAGTTTTGTTCTGCCATAGTCATTAACGTTTGCAGAAGTCCCCTCACCGCTCATGTCATTTTGCACCCAGAGGATGCAAGAGAGCTCATTTCTTGGTAGCTTGGAGCCAAGAGCTCAGCTTTCTCCAGATCCTTTGGCTGGGAGCTGCCCACTTCTCCCACAAACTACCAGGACTTGCCTTCCCTTTTCATGCCAGCTGCCTGCCAGCCCCCGGCAAGAGCAAAAACCAAATACCGCAAAGCAGGATGCGAGTGATCTGAGCAAAGTATGAGATCCAGGGACTTTGACACAGGCTTACTCCAGAGAACTCATTTAAACATTCTGCCTCAGTTTTCCTGCCTGAAAAAATCCAGCAACTTATCAATTACCTACTTTGTAGGTTGCATATTTGCAAAGCCCTCAGGGAAATGAAAAGCATTATACCAACTATATGCACACATGTTAACGCTGATTAATTTTCTCTGCGCAAACATATCTTTTTTTTTTCTTCTTCATTGCCCCTCCTCTCGTTATATCAGCAGTCTCATCTGGAGGAGGATGAGGAACTGCTGACGGCTGAAGTATTTTCTGCAGTTATTCTTCTGAGATTCAGAAATGCAACCACTCAACACAGCCCTGCATTCCGCTGACTGTTTCCTTAATAGCTTTGCGCTTTCATGTGTTTCCTCATTTTCTGTTACATGAATTTAAAGCAATTTGATTTCCAAGTTAATTTGAAATGATGCAAGATCCATTAGTTGAGGGTATCATTTGCAAAATAACTCTGAGGGATGACTTTCACTCACTATACTTCCAGGTATACTTTCAGCAAACAAAAGCAGGGCTAGTCATGTGAATAAAGTTAGCAGGATATGACCCAAAAAGCACGTCAGTATGTGGCAGAGCACAAAGATATAGCCTAACTGCCTAAGAAGCTTGTAATAAATGCAACAGATCCTACAGAGCCTGAGTTTTACACCAACGAGCAGCCCTTTTGTGATAGCCTGTATAGAAATGACAATGGGAATATGCAGTCAGCTTTGCAAAAGCATTTTCTTAGGATCTGGGGATCTGTATTTTCTAAGGAATGAAGTTGAAATGTTTTGTGGAATAAAACCATTGTTTCAGTTATCACAAAGTCAGCCAGAGTGGAATTGAAGATTTGTGCTTTGTTAACAGCTCCACCATCACAGAATGATGGGGGTTGGAAGGCACCACTGGAGATCAAGTCGAAACCCCCTGCCAGAGCAGGATCACCCAGGGCAGCCCACGCAGGAGCAGATCCAGGCGGGTTCTGAGTCTCTAGAGAAGGAGACTCCACAACCAACCAATGGCAGTTCCCATTAGAGAACAGATGCTGACCCCCTGCGCCTGAGGGTGGAATTGGGCTGACTTGCAGCACCCAAGAATGGCCATTTATGCTCATGGCTGGAAGAAACTGAACTGGTACGGGTTGTCCAGAGAGGCTGCGGAGTCTCCCTCCTTGGAGATACCCAAAAGCTGTCTGTACATGGTCCTAGGCAACTGGCTGTAGGTGACCCTGCTTGAGCAGGGGGTTGGACCAGATGACCTCCAGAGGTATCTTCTGACCTCAGTCACCCTGCGATTCTATGAAATGGGAAGTGGTCTGGTGCATCTTGGATGTCTGTCTGTCCTCTCACTGCCACTGCAGCCACTGCTCTGGATACTGTGGAGAGGTCAGAAGTAACACCTCAAAGTTGACGTGGAGTAAATGCAAGCAGTCAGACTGCTGAAGGGACAATTGTTAGAGGATGGAAGCTGGGGGAACTCCCACAGCAGAGGCTGAGGGATGGGGACGTGGCTGTATTTTCCTCATCCTCTTCAACAACTGCAAATCCTCCACTCTTAGACACGTACGCAGTCAGTAGCTTACAGGCAAAAGGTCATGCACATATTCCACAACTGAAGCCAGCAGCCTTTTAAGACAGCAATAGTCACCTTCATTTTTACTGAACACCTGATGTATTGGAGAAAGTGAGCAATACCACAAGAAAACCACAACACGTTAACTTTTCAGCTGCTGCCCTTCAGGTAAAAGACACTGGACAACTTAAGCTGATAAAGCTACCAAGAAAAATGAGTCTCGGAGGATGATCCTCAAGAAACAACAACTCATCTCTCTACTGAGCTGTTTAAAGCATATATAAAAAAAAAAACTGTGTTAAAATAAAAAAAAAAGTAATAATAATAAAAAAGGATTTGGGGTAGCTTTGCTCCTGCCAAGCAATCTGCTCTCGACTGACTAAAATCTCTCTCATGTTATCACACCAAAACTCAAAGGCGGAGAACATCCTGACTAGCAATGTAATGTTTGAAGTATTGTAAGAGGGAAGAAGTAATCATTCCTGCTTTTAGAAAATGGGATGGTGGTCTCATTAGAAAGTAATTCAATTGCAATAGTTACCTCGGCATGTAAAGGACTCGCTCTGCCACCACAAATCCCACCCTGAAGAAGAGGTTGCTGGCTGGGATGAATGGGAAAACCAGGAACAACAAGCCAACCAAAACTTCTTTGTGTTCCAGTTTCTGCAATAACACAAAATTAAACAAATATCAACTAAAAAAATCCAGCTAAATTCACCACTATCTTTCCCCTTGCCTTTTGAGATTCTTATTCATAAAAGAAGCAGCTTAGATTAACGTTTGACATGTTTTGCATTTAAAAGCAATTATTTCAAGACACTGTTCTTCCATTTTTATGCAGCTTGTGCTTCCAATATGCCCAGAAAATGCAGAAACACTAACCACAGTGTGCACTATTACCCCTGGTATCTTTTCCAAGGGCAGTACTATTGTATGCAGCTCTATTTTATGCAGCTCTCTTGAGACAGCATAGGTAGTACTTAAAAATATACCTCATCTTGGTAATATGGAAGTATAGAATGAATGTATACATTAATGTGTCTACCACAGTGTGGCTGCATGGAAATAAACGCACATCGCATACGCACAGACTGCCGCCTTCAATCCTAAATGTTTGTAACTGTGAGAAAAAGATGTTCAGTTGCACTTTGCGTAAAGAAAAGGAGCCCCAAATGGCATGTAAATGCAGTTATTTTATCCCTTTCAAGGGATAAAATTTGGAGGGATATCTCTTATCTATACCTGAAATGAGACTTTTCACATGCAAGGACTCCATACTGGTACAGAAGTGCAAAGTTGAGATGTTGTGCCTGTTAAAATTAATGCCTTTTACTTGAGCTCAGTTAATGCCCTTCCCTTGAGCTCACTTTAACGTTGGCTCGCTCTTTGAGGGGAGATGGAATTGCCACGTGCAATTCCAACCAACTGCGATCTGCACGGCTGACACAAGCATCTCGGGATGCCATGATTGGCAGCAGCCACCGTTCCTGCCACGGGGACACCCAAGTCTCCTCTGGCAAGTTGAGTTTCAGGTTTAGCTCCCCCCCAAGAGGGTGAATCAGCTCACGCCTTCTGTTAATGATCTCAAAGAATGACATCAGGCTAAGAGAAGTGTAGCGTTAGGTCTGTTAACTCACGCAGGCAGACATCTGTGCTTTCCTGCCCTGCGATGCCGGTGCCTCATCAGCCACTGCAGCACCCTCCTGCAGCCATGGGGAGAAGCTCTGTCATGCTTCCAAACAGATGCAACCAGAATCACTTAATGGTTGCAGCACTCTCTAATTGTCGTGGGCAATTTCTCAACTTTGGAGAGCAAATTGACTTCAGTGGTGGGATCTAAATTTAGAAATGTTGAACAAGATTTTGGAGTAGAGGAATGGAGTTTGATCGATGATGTGGGGCCAAGCCCAAGGACAACCTGCCTTGCTTTTGTACAGCTACAGACTGCAACACTGGTTACTGCTGCCCTGGTCAGTGGCTGAAATTTGGAATTCCCAGTATTAAAATATTTTAATGCTATTCTGTGAGAAAGGCAACCAACATTTTCTACGGGTACCAAATGCAAGGGTACATGTCAGGAGACTCTGATGTCACTTTAGAGGAGCTGAACTACAGGATCACAAAAAGGTGCACCGGCTCCCTCTGGCTCAAATTGGAAATGTGAAGCAGATTGGGGAGCAGAATTCACATCTCCAGACTTCTTTATCAATATCTGCTCTAAACAGCATCATGGTTACCTGCTTATACTGCCCACTCTTTCAGTGTCTTGGAATCACAGCTACTAGTGCCTTCTTGCAGTCACGACAGCACCTAAAATCCATTGTCCCCAGAGTCAAAGCTGACACCAATCCACAAAGGTGCTGAGAAGAGGTGCCTGGTAATGGTCATTTTGGCTTGCAATTACAATAAAAAAATGAATGGAAAAATAAAAAAGGATTAAAAAGTGTTCCTCCACCCTGAATTATTGGCAAATTATGGGTCCTAACTCAACTCTGACTTCCCTTTCTACCCAGCTCTGGACATTTACTCCATTTCTCTCCTGCCATGTGATGTTCCCCTCCCACCTTGTTTGGCCAAAGTATGGTGGCTATTTGTTGCCACCACTCCACTCCAGGGCTTTAAGCACAAGCACCCAGAAGCACAAGAGGGTATGCTGGGCCAAAAGGAATGCACTGTTAATGCATAAAATGTTCTCTATCCCCAAGATACACTCCTGCTTTCAAATGAACCAGCTATCAAATATTTCTCCATTTGTTGTCCATTAAATCACTAATTGGGAAAGCAACCTCTAGTTAACATCTCTAAGAAGAACATGGTGTTATTCAAGGCTGCAGCACTGCAGATAAGCAAAGGAAACTGCTGCAGAAAGACAAATAAAACCAGTACATCAAATGGGAGAGAGGAAAATGTAGGAATTAGCTCAGCTGAAGGAGAAAATGCTATTGTGTGCCCTTTCTCTCTTCACGAGTCACAGCCCTAGACTAATGCCACTGAGGGCTGCCAGCTCAGTCCCTTAGGCAGGGCTCAGAGGCACGAGCCCAGCACCCACAAACCCACCTCACAGAGCAGCAGAGTCCTTTGTGGCGCAGCTTATTTCTGAAGCAAACAACCATCTGGCAGCATCCTTTTTAAAGCATCCAGTTCAGGCAGAGGTTTTTGTGAAGAGCTGGTCCTTGTGGGCCAGGCTTCAGCTGATTCTGTGCTATGCACAGTATTGCCTGCGAGCCAGCAGGTCCAACTGCTGAGCTCATGCTACGGTCGCTCCAAAGCTCAGCTTGGGTTTCTCTACCTAACCATTAACTTTTCTACAATTTGTACTGGCACTTTGTGTGTTTGGCACCTTGGCCCTGAGGCTGGGTCCTGCCCAGGGACAGGGGCTAGGGAGAACCCCTGGGCAGGAAGAGCAGGTCATCTGCAACTCCTCTCTGCCCATTAACGAGACGGTCTAGACACCGCCTCTGTTGCAAGCAATGCCTGCATCACTGGCTGCCTGTAGTTCAGAAATGGCACTGGAGGAAAAAGTTACCCTATTCACAGACACCTCTTATTTCTCACTTCCCTACATAGTTTCTACTGACCCATTAGATACTGAGCAAAACCAACCTTTGCCCTGATCCTTGGGCACGTTCTTCTATCCCTGACTTGCGAGGGTTGGAGGCACAGCAGAGCTGTCTGCCCCTGCCTTCCCAGCAATGTCCAACAACTGCTCAGCTGGGCAGCTCAGAGGAAACAGGAAAAAGGCCACAAACACAAGTGTGATGTGTTGAAAGGATTGTTTGTACTACGGGTGATAACCGTAGACAGTGAGAAGCTAACAACAAACAGCACGAGTCTCCTAAAACACCATGTTCTCCTCCATCTTTTTCCCCCCTACCAAAATTTACTTAGCAAATGCAGCTTTTATTCCCCCTTCGCCTGGAGAGGTTGATAGATTTATAAATGAGTAGACAAGCAGGACAGAATGGGTCAAGAACATCAGGGACTGGTACTGTAGGGCAGCAGGATCTTCCATCTGACACAAGCCACAGAAGATGCCCTTAATGTCTTTTTAAAATAAAAAAACCCCAACCTATTCCTTGTTATATTTTTTGGGGTGTGGGGGGGGGACATATTTGGACCATCTATTTGATTTAACTACTCTGGTTATATGAGCCCACTTAAGAGATAGCTGAGCTAATGGTGGCAGAACCACCATATTCCAGGTACCCGGAGGATTAGTAAAAGCTTTTAAAGACTAGTAGGTAATTTTGTTTCTCTTTCCTTTTCCTTAAAATAAAAAAAGCTAGGACTAGAAATCACAGATCACTTCATTCCCTTTATAGAAAGACATCTCTTCTCCTCTTAAAGACAGCGCTTTCTTTTAGAAATAAAAAATGTATCTTCCTATCTGTCACAGAGGTCTCTGGGAACAAAAAAAGGCACCTTTGAATTAACCTTTTGTTGAAGACAAGCTGACTTCAAATCAAAATAGTATTCCTTAAAGCAGATACTTCAGTGAGGGTCTTCAAATACACATCTGCCTCCAATGCCAATCAGGCTTTCCTTATATTGCAACAACAACAAAAAACAAAACCCAAACCAACTAAAAAAAAGAAACTAAAAACCAAACCAGAAACCAAGAAAGATTTTTTTAACCCGCTACTTTTCATAGACATCAAAGACCTGAAGAACACCACTCACTCTCCCAAAGGCAAGGCAAAAAAACCCAACTGTCCCGCTGTCTCAAACAAGAGAGCAAAGAATCACTCCGAGGCCAAAACCCATCAACGCAGCAATAAATCTCAAAAATTGCTTCCTTGGCAATTTGGGGGAAAAGGAAGAAAGTCTTGAGTTTATAATTATAAAGATCTTCTCATATTAAACATAAGACATGTTCCTAATCCACAAGTAAATATTTCCTGACCGCTGTTAATTCACAAGCCTTGCACAAGCTCGAGCCCACAAAGTACGAGTGCTGAAGGTACTCAGAGTACTTTGACATATCTGTCATAAAATATGGACTTGCATAAGCCCACTGTATATTCCCTCTTTTTCCCCATCAAGAAAACACCATCTGAGGAGCCAGATCCATTAAGTCTCACCCTGTGATGGCAGACTTTACATTCCCATTCCCTGGCACCTCCAAGGACTGAGGTGTTGGAAAGTGGAGCTATGAAGACAACCTTCCTCCCAGCTGGACAAAGCTGCACCTTGGGGAAGACAGCAGCTGGGCAAACAAGTTCAAGCACGTTCTGTTCTGGAATGTTCTACCTTGGAATCTTTCCCAAGGTGCATATATGTGCTTGCCTGTTTGATGGGAAGGTGGCAATCGTATGGGTTTAACTTCTTCCACTAACAATTTATTTTGAGAATGAGGCAAGTGTCACCTCTCCATTTAGAACAAACACCTCCATGGAGTAAAGACTTCCTTCCTACCAAAAGCATAAATCACCCTCTGCCTCAAACTGTGGATGGTCCACTGCAGCCAGGGAGATGTTATGCTTGGAACGTTCTGCCTGCACGCACAGAAAAGGTGGTATCCAGGGAAGTCAGTAGTGCATGGCTGTATAAAAGCAATGTAAAATACGTATTTTCACACGTTTGCTAAGTGCATTATCCACCATAAGAGACACAGCAATTCAGAGAAGGTACCCAACTGTCTAGACCAGGCAGAGGATGGAACTTCTTCAGTTTATTCCTAACAGCTGTTGGCACAAACCCTCCCTGCAGACCGCACACCGACTTCATTCACGTATTCCTGGTGTAACAGTCACTCATGAAGCCACAAGCAGCTTGGCCACGTGACTCCTCACTGGCCTGCACTAAACCACTGGCAGCATCTCGCCAGGCAAGAAGCCAGGATCTTGCACTTTCACCACAGAAAAGTAAAAAGAGACGGTGTAAAAGCATGCCAAATTCACTCCACATTCGTGCACAGAGTAATAAAAAGCAAACTTGAACTGGGAATCAACCCTAGAGATTCTTTCACAGGAAAAAGAAGCTCGCAGAAGCAAGCACTGGGTGCTCCAAGTCCCACCTCACCGGTTGCAGGCACAGACAGGTCATAGCAGAGCTGTACCATGCTCCATGTACCATCAGCAGAAATCAGGATAGGACGTGCACGGTCTTATTTTGTGTGACCAAAGAGGAGGGCACTGTGGATCTCTGGCTGTTTCGCTCTGCTGCCTGTGCCACCACTTCTGGAGCGATTGGTGCCTAAAGTCAGGTGTCAACAGATGGCATGAAATACTCAAGCAGTTGGTAAGGAAAAGGTAACTGCCCAGCTTCAAATCTGGCTCAGACACCTGGCTTAATCAGCTTTCTCCTACAAAAAAAGCCACAAATTCTGTAATCGCCACAATTTATCAGGAGTTTTATTCTTTCATCTCAAAAAAACAAACAAAAAACCCCCCAAAACCCAAACAAAATGAAAAAAAACCCAAAACCCAAAACAAAACGAAAAAACCCAAACCAAACAAACCCCCAAACAAACTCAGCAGCTTTAGTAGCACCAGCTGTTTGAATGCCACGCTTAGCGACTCGCTGTCTTCCTAAAATAACTCCATTTTCCTTGGGGATCATCTAGTTCTGATAAAATCACCACTGTTACTACTGACTAGAATTAAGCAAATTCTGTACTTCACAGATACTCCAATGCTACTATTTTTTTTTTTCCCCCTGCAGACCTCATCCACCCATCCATTCAGCTGTGTTCACAGCCTTTCTTACCCAGGTTTCTAAAATTCCCTGAAGATAAAAGTGTTATTTTCCCAATCCTTAATCTCTGCAACTTCTAATGCCACTTGACAACCCAATCTGAGCAGGACGCAGGAGCATCTTTGAAAGAGAAGTGGAAGATGCCAAAAGGAAATAGGAAAGTTAACAAATTGCTCCACGAATTAGAATAATGCTTTTGACCTTGTGGTTGTTTTTCCCTCTTCCCTTTCATTCTGTGACTTCAGGCTGCTTCACTATGTGGGGGAAAAAAACCCCAAACAAACAAACAAACCAAAAAACACAAAAGAGAAAAGAAGAAAAAGGTAAAATTTAAGCACATGCACACTTCTTGCAGTATATAAAAGCATCATTTTTGGAAAAGTGACTCTGTTTATAGTGCATTTACTCTTCAGAGGTAACACAACGAGAGGATCTTAACAAAAACCACACAATAGTTTGGCACCCTAACGTTTAACTAAGACCAAGTAGCCACAACAAGCACCATTATCTCCCCCAGCTGTAAATTTCTCAGTCCTCCTTCCACCTACCCCCTCCTACTCATCCCTACTACTGTGCCACTCCAAAACCTTTCAGCTCTTGAAATACTAACTCAAAATCAGCAGAAGAAAATGGCAGAAAGAAAAAGAGTGTCTTTGAAAATACAGCAATTCAGCATTAAGAAATAAGCTGAAAATGGCAGAACTATCTGCCCCTGTCAAAACAACCTACCTAGTGGGACAAACTCCTGCATAAGAACCCATCTGGTGAGATGCTGAATATCTTCATGGAGAGCCAAATCAGAACTACTTCAGCTTTGGCTCTATTTACTCAGAGTAGCACACTCCAAATGTGTTTATTTGAAACATTGACCAAAAAAAATTAATAATAATAATAAAAAAAATAATATCTGATGCAAAAGGTATCTTGAGAGTTCTGGTGTTTGCTTTATTAATTCGGAAGGGCAATTTGCATGCAGGAAGATTTCTCCATGTGCTTGTTTGTTGGCTGGCACAGCAAGCACCCCGAGAAGGCTTTCGTGTTTCCTCCAGCCCCACCAGGGACCCGCAGCTGATCCACTTGCTGCACTCGACGGAGCAGAAGCGCGGCTGGCGAGTCACGCGGGGCCCCGCAAACAGCTCCCCCCCCTTCCCCCAGCTTTCACTAAACAGAATCTTCCTGGCTTATTACTCTCTCCCCACAGCAAACATTAACAACAGAAGCAGCACAGAAAAAAACCGACTGCTAAGGATTAAGAACATCAGTCCTGACCTTCTCTCGGTGTGGAAGGAATTCAAGTGGGCCCTCAGGAAAATGAAAGCAGGATTTATTTTAAATGGACCTTTTATGAAAATGACTGTGGTTTCCAGCTCGTCGCAGAGACTCTGTCAATAAATAGCCTTATTCACCTTGCCGTGCCTTTGAAGCAGGTATTGTTCTGGAAGTGTTGTGGCATATGAATTTTGCTAGGCATAGGTTCTAACTGCTGATACTACTACAGAATATTCTAAAAGACAATTGTACCCCAGAAAGGTTCACAAGCTGCTATTTATGAATGAAATGCCAAACCTAGGAAACAAGGCAAAGGTCTCGGGAGTGCAGGGTGCAGTAAACAGCACGACAGAATGCACACGAGTGCTAGGAAAAACAACAGAAGCACGCACACGGAGGGAAGATGCAAATGTGTTCCTCTCCTTAATGGTATTGTGTATTGTCAGCTGAGAAATATAGGCTGTCAGTGACTGAGGAGCATGCTTAGGTGATTCTCATATATATAAACCACCAGATAAATGGCAGTATGATGACAATTACAGCATGAATTAAAGTAATAATACTTTGGTATCAAACCCCTCGTCTTGGCTAAGAAGCAGTATGCAGAGAAATGTAGAAGCAGCAGTACCTTAAAATTAGACATGAAGTAAAAAACAACCAACTGTAGCATATGAAAGAACAGATAATTATACATCTCAGTTGCACATAATGAATATAACCTGAAAATCCTCACAATTTCCTGCACCATATGCAACCATGTCACACGTGGCAGCAAAGCAAGTTCTCCAAAATGATATACCCTAGAGGATACTAGAGACTTGTGGTTTTTAACTCATCTGAAACAGAAGTAGCTCTCCCTCTTCAGACTGTTGCAACTCATTATGTGCTCAACAAGCAGAAGGTCCTGTGAGCCACTATAAGGTGACTCCATAGCACTGGTCATAAGTATAAATGCAAGATGAGGGCCAAGCAGCTTGAGATGCAATAAATTCCCCCCAGACTGGCGAGGTACAAAAGCCACTGTCTCAAATCAGTTTTCCAGATCACTTTGAATCCCCCACTGCACACAGAGGAGCCTTCCCACTATCAGCCCTCCATATACCAGGTACCACATAGAGAGTGGAATCTGATCCACGGTGCACTCTGTACATATATATATATGTTCCCAGCTACAACTCCAGCACAAGCTGCATTTTAATCACGCTGCTAATTAAGCAGCGACCTAAAAATGCCATGCAGAGTGGCGTTTCAAACATCCAAAGGGTTTTCCTTTCATGCTCACTGAATTATTATGATATGTCAAAGAAATAACAGTTGTCCTGACGATATGCCAGGAACTGTTGTCCTTTCTCTAGTCCACCAGGTGCTCGCTGTTTCTTCCAGCGCAGAAAGGCAGCGCTATGGGCCCTTGGGCATGCTAGTGGCCATTTGAAGCATCACATAGGTTATTTCTCTGGCCTTGTGACTGTCATGCTTCACAAGCAAAGAGAGAGCTTCATTCATTTCACTGGTACCTTTGTAATCTACCTAGTCCCAAAAATGGAAGACAGACTGCATCTGATTCTTGCATGTGAAGCTAGCTTTGAAAATGAACAGTGAACAAATCTCATCCTCTTTTCCCAACTGTTACTGTTTGTCCGGGGTGCAGGCGTTTGCAACGGCAGCATCAGTCTTTGTCACATCCCTGGTATGCTACTCAAAGCCCAACCAGGCTGAGCGAGGAACTCACTCCACAGAGCCGAGCAGAACCTGAGGATTCTGAGACCTGCCGTGACTTCTGCTGCCTTGGCCAAAGCAGTTCAAGAGGCCAATTTGCAGAGCATGCTGGGCATCTGCATGGTGAAAAATGAAGTCTGAAAAGGTTTCAAATAGCTGCTTAATGGACTGCAACTTTGCCACATTAGTCCCTATGAAAACATCTTGCCCAGAGATGACAGCAATGTCCTTTACTCCCACAGGGGGAGGAGAACCAAGGAGCAGGCCTTTTCTCTACTTCCATCGAGCCTCCTGAAGATGAACCTGAATTGTCACCCGTGATAGGCATGGCTGCAGCCATGGCTGTCAACCTAAACACTTTGCAGAACACCCAGGCCTTCTTGGGGAGCTGCTCATGGGGAGTTCTTTGGCCAATAAGCAAACAGGATAAGCACCACGCACAGGAAATGGCCCAGTGATCAGAAGTTATATATAAGGAATTAACAAAACAATTTTTCAAGCAACTCCTTCATTATGTAAGGAGAACAACAACAGGGAAAGTACATAAGGAGGACAAGGAAGGAGGCTTCTCTCTCCAAACAATAACAAACTGGAGAGCTGCCCTTCTCTATTTCTGCAGTTTTCAGGATAAAAATAAAACAAAATCCCATCTAGTAACAGACATGTTCAAAGCAAAGCACTGTTTCTTCTCCTTCTGAGATATAATAACACTCACAAAATTAAATGGAACAAGAAAGCTTCGTGCCTTAGATGTCCTTTATCAGGGCTACGCATACATGCCAACAGGGTTATTACCCTCATCACAAACGTCAACAGCAAATTAGCCCTTCTTAAAATTCAGTGGCAACAAAGGCAGAAATCCAATACACCCATTCCCTAATTACAGCCCATGGAATGTATTCCATGAGTCTCCTGGGAGCTTGTCTTGCGGATGCACACGCATCGCCTCTTGCCACTGAAAATCACTTCAGTGCTCACTGCACAAATGTCTTCACTTATGCCAAAATAATCTCCAGCATTTCCATTCTCTGTGCCACAGAAAGGGGTAGTGCTGATGAGAATGAATGGGAGGTTTTGGCCTCTCTCACCTCTGCACACCTATGGACTCGGGCAGAAAGCACACAAACTGCCCGCCCGTTCACTCTAAAACCATTCCTTGGAAAACTGCAAGTTATTGCTTCCACGTTGGACTTTGCAACGAAAAAGAAGAGGAAAAAAAAAATGGCTGTTAGGACACTTTTGTGTATTTGCTTCAATGAGAAAGAAGAACATCTTACACTTCATGAAATGTGAAAAACCCAACCGGTGCCTCTCATGCTGCCTGCAAGGTGCAAACCACTGAGAAACAGCCCATCTGGGGACTGACTAAAGGATGGTCCTTCTTGGGGGAAGCAATGCCTATGAAAGGTCATTTGGAAAGAAGCTTTCTTAAGAGCCTAATATAGTTAATTGTGCCTGCAGTTCATTTGTACTGAACTTCCCTCTCCTCACTTTGGAAAACAATTCCTGAAAGTGCCCAAAGCTGAATGGGATCGTTTATTTCCAGGAAATGTGCCTCTTCCTACTGTTTATTCCTCAATAATTCCTACTAGTTTGCACAGCACAATCATCTTTGTACTGCTTAATGGCAGTAGGAAAATGGGGCTGTTGCGAGAGTAGTTAAAAATAAAATAAAAAAAACTTTCAGAAATTTAAAATTTCCTGAAAAGTAGAATATTTCAGCTACCTCTGATTATACCTAGGGCTGGGGAACCACGTCCAAGTTCACCTCCAGGAACCATGACCCGTTCCACATTCAGAGGGGTTTTGCTGGGAGGCTGCAAGCAGAGACCGATTAGGGTACTTTGTCAAGAACAGGCGATGTTTCTGGTTTCACTTGGGTTAGACCCATAAGCAGATCGCTTCAGATCCAATTTCTTCTGTGTTTGGGGTTTTCAAGGATAAACAGAAAGGAATCTACAAGATTAATTTCAAAACGTCCAGTAAGCAAATGTCTGGAGAGTGAAATTCATGTTGCTTAACGCAACATTAACAGTGGTTAAGAGCAAAGTAATGAACTTATTCCTACAAAAAGTGAGAGGCTGTAGATTCCATCAAACAATGGCATTCATAAATCCAGACTGAATTGGTTTGCCTTTAAGAAAATAAACCAACCAAACAACACAGAAGCGATAAAAATATGATCAAATCTAGACATTCAATGCACAAAGTATTTTTAAATATTTTGTTTTGCAGTCTGACAGGAGACAAACAATTCAGTTAACCAAAGGAATCCTCCTAAATTATCATTTTACCCCAAATTAAATAACACAAAGTTACTCTGGATAATCCTGGAAGCCTTTTTTCCCCCAGCAAACCAACAACATTAATCTTACACATAGTACCAATTCTAACAACAGGAGGAGAAATAAAAAGCAACCAAAACTTCAAAGAACATGGGATAAGATGTTTCAGAAGTGTTCAGTCCTGGGATAATGAGAATTTTATCATTAACTTCCCCGGGAACAGGATTAGGTCTAATGCAAACACTTCTGACTATCTCTAGCAGTGAGTAATGAAGGCAGGAGGAATACAAGATGAAGTACAACCTGCAGGCAGAACGAGTGAATACCTAGTAGGGTATTTACCCCTATTGCCCATACAGCACCTGTCAATCTATAATCTAATGACTCTGCAGTCTCAAACCGTTTGGTTTGTTTTCTGGCTCTTAGCAGGAGCACAGGGAGGAGTGCCAGGGTAGACTGAAGCATGTACATGACCTGTGTGTTTTAGCATAACACAGATATTGAAAACCTGTCAGTGCCCTTCTATGCTTTTCAGCAATACGTATGTTTAAGGAAGAGAAACTCATGTACTATTTCAAAAATGATTACCAACACCTTTGCTAAAGAAACTTCCACAAGGCATCATGAGGAGGAATAGCTTGTAACCCCCTATGATCCAGAAAAACAACCCCTCTTCCATGTAAGTGCATAGCTAATCTCTGACAAATCTAGTACAACCTCACTCTCTTTCCTGCAGTATGATTAACAGTGGATCTGAAATGCTGAATTGTGAAGCACTGTATGATTTACTCTAAATCATTTCACATTTCCCACATTCCATTAGTCTGCTGATGGAAAATCTCACCAAGATGTATCCAATGTTTAGGTTTTAGAAGCATGGCAAAAGTACGAATACAATAATTGATTCTGTTTTCAAATGGCTCTGCAGATGACAGCTCCCAGTCCTGTTTGAAGCAAGTGACAAAGAGCCTAATGACTATGGGAGAGGCAGGGATGCTTAACAGCTTCAGTGGGGTTTGGATCATTAACAGTAATTGAATGCAGGACTCCAGGCCAAGTTTTGCCCTCAAATCAGACCAATTAAAGACTGAGACACTCAACTAGAGGGACATTTTCATCCGTTAAGCTTGCCTGCAGTAGTTAAGTAGCAGTATGGGGGTTTTTTCCACTTCAATCCAATGCATTCGAGAGGAAAACTTGTGCTTACCAACCAAAACTTGTGCTTACCAACCACTTCATTTGAAGATTAGGAAACAAAAGATTTGAAACAAACTGTTGTATTGCAAATCCTTTCTGGCATTACCTTGAACGCAGCTATGCAGTGTAGGCTGAGTAACGTCATCACCAGCACCAGAAACACTGTGGCCAAGTTCCTTGCATCCCAGACGGACTCAATCAAAGGGATGCTGCCAACCTGCCAGTCATAGCATAGGGTGATCGGTGCCAGCAGAAGCCATGCGTTGAAGGCCAGAAGGTAGGAATAAGTTAGAAACCTGTAAAAGAAAACAGGTAACAGAATACATGGAATGGGTGACAACGCATGGAACGTTTTCCTTCAGCAGTTACCACATACTACATGGGAGGAGGGAAAAATCAACCCCAAAAAACAATACCAGACCTCTCCGCCGCTAAAGGGATGCTACCATAGGTGAGAGGCACTTCAACAAGTCATTTAAAGAAAGAACAAGAGATCCAACAATATTTATATGGTTTCCCTGCACCAGCCTTTGGGAAATTAACAGATCATCTCCCGTTTGAATGTTAGATCTTTGAAGTGACTTCCTATCAGCTTCAATGATAAATGAGTAATAACTAAGAGGGTACATACATGTATTGAACTGTTACATGGGTCACTGCTTTGCTCCTGCAATCCTTCTCACTGCACTGAACTTACAATTTGGGATTTCTTCTATGTGCACAATATTGGGCAATTAAAGTCTGTCTTGTCTCTTTGCATCCCAGCACAGAGAGAAAATACAGGGAAATAAAGGAGGCACAGGGTGATTCTTGTCTGATCCCATCACAGCTTATTAGGGCTGAAGACAGCTTCCATGGGATGTGCCACAGCAGAGATGGAGAAGTACAGAGCCTGTCAAATTGTGGTAATCTTCATTAATTGGTATTCTCCATAGAGAGGAAATGAATGGGGAATGGAAATGGGGAAGATGCTGCCCTCTGGGATGTATGGAGGGCTTTCAGAAGACTGAAGAAGAACAGCATGTGTGCAACTGGGCTAAAGAAAACAAGAGAAAAATAAAATCAAACCGACATCTCCTCAGCCTTTTGCTGCTTGCAGCCTGCTTGCCCCAGAGTGCATCCTCCTCAAATCACATTTACAAAAGTTCAAATACTTCTGTATGCAAGAGGCTGAAGATTATTCTGGCAACTGTGTAGTCAACCAAGCAAAATAGTGACAGACATAGAACAGACAAACCCTTCCTTGGTTCACAAGTGGAAGAATCCACATCATACCCAGTAAATGTGCTAAGGACGACAAATACTCCCCCAAAAAAGTGAAATTTATGCTGATGGGATTTCTTCCATCTGAGCCTGCTTTGGCTGTTACCACAGCCAGTTGCCATGGAACCTTAGCAGGTTTATTAAACTGATAACAAAGGATGCCCAAGAGATATAAAGCCATGTAGACAGAGGATTGTTTCAGTCACCACTTACAAACATGCCTCTTTGGGGTCAAAATGCATCCCCTTACAATAGCACTTACATTCTACTACATTTGTGGCAGAAGGGGTAAGACACTGAAGCTAAATGTGATGCCAGGCAGGCAGAAGTTCCCAGACAGGTTTTGGGCCAAGACACGAGGATGAAACAGGCCTAATTTTTTTGTAAAAGCATTTTAAAATAACCACAGAATGTTAGGATATCAGTTTCTCATCTGAAAAAACAAACATTCCCAGCAGCACAGCAACCCAAAAGCAGGGAGGCTTACAGGGCTGGAATAATGTTTCATTGCAAACAGTGGAAAAGGCACATTTTCATTTCCCCATAAATCTTCCTAAGCTCCCAGTTCTGATGGAAAATGGTATATTCCCACATTTCTCAAGTTTTCAGCCATTTGGTATATTTCTCTTCCATTCCTCCATTTTCCTCCCCACCCTGAGGTAGTAAACAAGAGGAAAAACTAAGAGAAAATCCATCTTCTCTCTTTACAGAGGCAGTGATTTTAAAAGCCAGTTTCTATTTAAGAAAGCATCCCTCAAAAGCATAATTTAATTTTACTCAAACTCTTCTTACAGTTTTGATTGTTCACTATTTCTAAAGAAACAAATACATCTTTCCTAGTCACCAAGCCAATCTTTTCCAACCTGCATTACAAAGAAACACAGCAAAGCAAAACCTGGTGGAGCTTAAATCACACAAAGGTGCTCATTCATGATGTTATTAGATGAGGCCCCACCTCTGCTTGGCCACCATGCAGAAGAGATTTCTGTATCAGCCTCAACACAACGTCAGAAAAGGTTGCCAGCATTTATTTACAGCTACTTAATTAAAAGCCAAATAGAGATCTATTTCTAGCTTGACTTTTAAAAGAAAAAAGTATGCCCATTTATGTCAATCTGAAGCATCTCATGGTATAGGATATTGTTGTGTGTCTACTAAATGGGATTTTCAGAAGCACTGAGTTAGTTTTGCACTCGATGCCTCATGAGAGCCCAGTTTTTGGAGGGAGAGTCCTTTTAATGCCCTGGCACAGTAACGTTTTCAACGAGCATCACAATATTCATGGAAGTTTGTATGCACACCAGCAACTTTCCCCCAGTTAGACTGGGCTGCTGGGTAGGAAGGAACGAGACAACATTTGGGATCTTTGCAAAGCACAGATTTGTGGTTAAAGACAGCCTAGTTGCTTTTCTGCATCTGCACTGATAAGGTAGGAGCTGCTAAATCACAGCGCAGCACAGAACAGATAAACACAGTTTGCTGCCATAACAAATTGAGTCCGTTTAACAAATTTTAAGAGGGATTTGGGGTAGGTAGATCAGTGTGTGTTAATGCACTTCTGCTGGAAGGTTAGGACAAGCTGCTGTTGAAAAATAAGAAGACACAGACATTGATCAGGAGAGGTTTGTGAATAAGTCTTTCTTTCCATATGCTTACGGGGTGTCCACCTTCCTCGGGAGCCTTGTGCACAACTTGCTGCCAGAGGTAGGTCCCAGAGGGGATGGACAATTGCTCTGTTGCAATATCACAGAGATTGCAACATCTTAGCATCTTAATTAGCATCTTAAATGCATTCTGCCAACAGTGTCAAACTATTTTAAAGCCTGTGACAGGCATTACCATCTATGTGCAGTCAGCCGGTTTGCTTCTCCAGACACCCTACTGGAAAACCCTTGGCCACATCTCTCATCGTTGAGCCTGAACACCTTCATTGAACATACATGCACCATCAGCAGGCATGGAAGAATGATCCAGGAGGGCACTACCTGATATTATTAGGTGTTTGTAAGCTGCAAGAAAACCTTGAGCAAGCTCTGATCCAAGCAAAAGTTTGGGTATTCTTTCAGCATTGGTAGCCTCTCTTTTAACGCGATGGATGGCTGTATAAAAGAAAGCTCCACAAACTCTTGCTATTCTTGGTACTAGGAACAGAAAAATAACAGCATGCTACTAAGAGTTAACTGACAATTCAGTGCTGCTTTTTACTGATGACTTTGGAAAGCATATGAAACTCCTTTACGTCCGTGTGGCGCTCATACCACAAGGCTAACCAGTGAGAAAGCTAAATGCAGGAGAAACTTGGGAAGAACCCTCTCACCAAAGCTGACACCACAAGGAAATAAAGTGCCAATTTTGAAGAGGCTCAAAGATTCACGGAATCATTGCAGGAGTTAATTACATTTCAGCAGGCTACCTGTAAATGGCAACAAAAGTACTTTCTTTTAATTAGTTGACTAAGTGAATTACATTTTGAATGAATGATCTCTATATGTCTGCTGGAATTCCAAGGAAGAAAAATCCCCACCTGTAACATCTCCTGCTCTATCAGTTAATCCCAGACAAGACAGAGTATTGCTGATGAGGTTACAGGAAGAATCTGCCTCTTAATTGGCAATCAGTTTTCCCCCAGTCTGGGTAGCAGCATTTGCATTATAGCACAGTCATTTGTTCTTTATTTGGAGACTGAATGTGGAAATCCAAGTTTCAGCAGGTATCAGGTGTTTCTTTCCACTTCCCAGCATCTCTGGCATGTTCAGAAAAACATAGCTGTAGGTATGTAGGTAGCAGGTGTTGTCATGGCAATACATTTTGTTTAGTTTTAATTTTTTCAGTATAAAAGCACTGTTGTGCATCTTGTTGGAGATAAATACAGGATGACTCATATCTAGAACCTGTTGCAGAAAACAACTATCTGAACCGATTGCTTTTGCTGCAGAAATGAAAGTAAAGGGCACTACATAAATAAACAATAGGACAGAAAAATACTTGAGGGATTTTCTCTTACCCTTCGCTGCAACAGAGGCTAACGAGCTTGGAAAATCCCTAGCCTCAGCTCTGCCAAACCCAGGCAATCAGAGCACACTAGGATTGAGAGACTGCCTACAAAAAAATACAAGATGTATAGAAATTTATGAGGAGTTTTACTTGTTCTCTAATTTTGGAGCATTTAAAGCTTTCTTCCCTAGCTCCCAGGGACTGAGATTATAGATTTCTTTCTAAAACTGTGTGTCCTGGTTTGAGTGAGGTCTAAGGGGCTGCCCCGACCCTAAACAGTGACACTGTGCTGCACAAGTGATCACTAGACTCAGACCAAGCCTCACCAAAGCTGCATGAAAAAAAGAGAGAAGCCAGTGACCCTATTCTTTCTAGGTGCATACAGTGATGCAACCTTCTATCCACCCAGTCCTGGGACAACCCATCTCATTCCTCACAGCCAGCCTTATGCTTGAAGACCCAATGGGGTGTCCACCTGCAAGTGGAAGATCTTCCTGCACTGAGGATTTTAGCAAAGCAAAGGCAAAATATTCTCCTGATTGGGGGGGGGGGGGAAATAGACTTATCTAGAAGACAGGTGATAACAGTGCACTAAGCTGGCATTTGGGAATGCCAGTACAAAGAAGGGGAGGATCTGAAACAGAAGTAGGAAGATAGTCATTGCCCCTTCAGAAGTCACAGACCTTGTTAATGCTCTTCTGAGAGGGTACCTCCACACTGTCAGGAACTCAGGGAAATTTCAGTTCTTTGTAAGGGTGTGAAGAGCTCCTTTATTAGGGAAAAGAGCTTCTCACTTGCTTTAACACCTGAACTGATTTCAGTTTAAGGCTCTCCATTCTCTACAAAGCCCTAAAAGCAAGTGTGCTTGATGAGCTGCATCACAATAATGTCCTCCAAGGACACGTGTGGCTGCAAATATAACCAGGGGGTGATATCTGAGGACAGTGTGTTAAAAGTGAATATATTTGCACTTTCCCTGGGGAGCTGCCAGCGCAGTCATACCTTCCCACATGCATTTATTTTCCTGCTCTGTGTATTGTCAGCCTAAATATTTTCTTTTCATAGCCTTAGAAGAAAAATTACTCTGTCTACTCAGCACATTAGGTGACAGTGGAGTAAGAGTACACGAACACGCCACAGACCAATTCCAAGTTAACTCAGAATCACAGAACTGTTATGGTGGGAAAAGACCTCTAAGATCAACAAAAAACAACAACAACAAAAAGCCAAAAAACCCCCAATCACCTCACCATCCCACTAGAGCATGTCCTGATGTGCCTCATTTACATGGGTTTTGAATGCCTCCAGGGATGGTGACTCCACCACCTCCCTGGGCAGCCTGTCCCAGCACCTTTCAGCAAAGAAATTCTTCCTAATATCTGATCTCAACCTCCCCTGGTGCAACTTCAGGCCATTTCCCCTAGTCCTGACATTATTTACTTGAGAGAAGAGGCTGCTCTCACCTCACCACAACCTCCTTTTGGGAATGAACATCCAAATGTGGGTATCAGCCTGACAGAAAATACTTCATCAAAACTTTTGCATCTAGGGGAAAAGAGCTGCCAGTCAGCAGAGAACAGGAGTAGGCAAGACAAAGATACAGATGGGCAGCTGCAGCACAATGGATACCAAGGTAACTCCTCTGGAAGATGGGTTTGTGTGCACCAGTGGCACAGGGGGACAGACTATTATGTTATCCTCCATAGCTTCACAGCCTGAAGAGCTTTGATCTGGTGAAAGGCGCTCTCAGTTGTTTCAAAATCTTAAAAATATCAAATTCCTGAAGAGTAAAGACTTTCAAAGAGCCTATGAATTTCCAGTGAAACTCGAGCCTGACATCAGTCTCAGTGCAGGCAAAGCTGGGATTGATCTGGTACTCTTCTCCCTCCACAACCCCCCCTCCACGCTGTGGGTGAGAGCATGCCTTGTGATCAAACATGATCCTCAGCTCACCACCACCAGCAGTACATTCCAGAAATCGTGCAGCTGAAACCCCCCGGACACTAATGGGCAATTGCTTTGAAAGGGGCTCACTGAGGTGCATGGAGCATCCTCTGGACAGCCACCAAAACACTGGTGGCTGATCCTCAGGAAATTAAAACCAGAGCTCATAAACCCACTATGATAACATTTCTGGAAAGAGTCCGTTGTACCCCAGAGCATCACCTGGGCAGGAGCCAAAGGGATGTTCTGGGCATGCTGCTTTGCCTCAGAGACTGGCCGTGGTCTAGCCCTCCTGGGTTGCAAGTATTTTGGAAAGCAAAATGCATTGCCTATAGGAGTCAATTGACTCTGCTTTGGCTGCCCCCCCTCCACTCCATGTGCAGGCATTAGGCAGGGAAGGTTTGCTGTGTAACCAGCATTTGCAGCAAGCACCATGACCCATTAAAAATCAAGCTGATTTCCAGGGTAGTACTACCTAACTGGGTTCACACACTAAACCAAGAAAACTTAACTGAGAGAGGTGCTGAAATCTTTCATGTGGCTCTGGGAAAGCAGGTTCCTCTGGGAACCTCCAACCCCCAGTCACTTGGAATGAAGAACACATACCACACTTAATGTATGGACTGGCTGAGTCCTGGGTGGGCACAACAGCAATTCTTGCTGACAACATTCTACCTTTTGTCTAGAAGTGAGCCTTAAATGCTGGGTGCCTGCAGAGATTACATGTAGGGCTGAAGCTAAGTACACTTGAGCACACAATATACAAAGCACTGAGAAAACAGGCAGAATGTTTCCACTCAGGAAGCACGTTCAAGCCAGGCTAATTAAGAACTGATACGTCACAGGGGTCTATTTTAATGCCAGTTCCTAGCCTAAGGTCAGTGAAAATCCCATACCAGAGAAGATGCTGCACTTGACTTCTATTGCCTTGGCAGAACCAGCTGGCACAGGGACTGACTTGCTTCTCCAGCCCAGGTCTACTGTCTGCCTCTCAGTAGCTCATTCCCTTTGAAGTTACAACTGGGATGATTAAATGCGTTGCTCAGAAAACAGTCACAAATCTCTGTGAAAATGACTATGTGCCAGTTTTTACATATAAGCATTTCTCCAGCTTTCTGCAGCACTGAATTCTCATTTACCTGATTGAAACAGAAAGCCAGCTCACAGAGAGAGAGCAGTTCAACCATAGGACAATGTTATCTCAAGGCAGTCAGTAGAAATGTATTAACTACTTAATACCACACCACAAATAAGCCTGCTTCATGCCCAGAGTAATAAACCAAGGTCACAAAGCAAATGTCAGCAGAAATTCAGATAACTTGACTTCCAAAGATACGGTTGGAATAAAAAAAACCCCCATACTTTCTTAGTTTGAAATTACTGATAGGGTTTAATCTGTTTCACACACCTTGAAACATGCTGTACAATGGACTTTTCCCTTGTCCTACCACGGTGTTAGTAATACAATCTGTTTATCCAAAGGCCTCCTACTTCTTTTCCCTCAAGAACTGCAGAAGAAAGAAACATTGTGCAAAACGTCTGAAGCATGACAGCCCACTGCTCAACGCCCTGCTAACACTCCAGCTGCACTTCAGCACACTGTTTACCTAAAACTGGGTAGCTCTCGAAACCTTTCTAATTGCATTCTTCCTCAGCTTTCATCTAACGCAAGCAAAAATGCTTTAACAGAGGTTTGGGACTGGTTTTTCTATTGCAACAGCTTACCCATAGCAGATTTGGGGAGGTCAAGTGGATTCCCATGACTGGAAATCTGTGTTCATTAGGGTATGTCACTGGTGAAGGTATGTCCTTTGTGCAGCATACAACAGGCTGTATGGACAGGCTCCAATGGCAGCTCTTACCAAGAGCAGAATTCCCAACACCTTCATCTCTGCCTCCGCTGAGGAAGACAACAATGGACAGATTTTTGTCTTCTCAGATGACCCTTTCCCAAGCAACCTGCTGAAGGATGTGGAAATTGATGGCTTTCATTTATTTCACTGTAAGTTTTAAGGTATTGGGGTATATCACTTGTAATTTTAAGAACTTTAGTGAACATACTGCCCATTAGGCAAAAATCCACCACCCTCGCTGTCCAGAAACTTACCCTAAGGTAGCATCCACACTGATTAACTGCCTTCCCACAGCTCTGCAAGACAATAAAAAAGCAGCTCTTCTCTGATTTCTTGCCTGTATGTCCTGTTTGAGTGAGAACAGAACTAATTCTGTTGAGTGATTTTCCTTTCCAGCTCAGTTCTTCTCACTCACTGCACTGTCTGCAGTCAGCAGCCTGTTTGCAC
>JANIJG010005703.1:139271-161711 GCA_024611175.1 Megaceryle torquata
CTCCCTTTCAGTGCCCCCGCTTCCCCTTTCGCCTGTTTTTTTGTGTCTTTTTCGAGGGGGGGGGGGGGAGGGGTGGTGGTTAACCTCTAATAAGCTTGTTTCAGTGCCCTCAACAGATCCAGGAGTCTCTCCCTTTGCAAACAGCCACCTGACAGCACAGCAGAGTGGCTGTCTCCAGAATTAGGACAGAGATGCCGAAACACACAGAAGCAAATTGATCCAATCGATCTCTTGGAGAGTTGAGAAGCACACGGTCCTCAGAGACCTTTATTTTTTTAATCTGCAATGAAAGGGCCTGGCAGTAAACTGGAGAAAGCCCATTTTATAAGCTGGGAGGGAAATGATTATAGAACTGTAGCAGTTCAGGGATCTTCCAGCTGGTTGAAATGATTTGGCTTCCTTACAAACACACTGAAGGGGGGGGGCTGAAAAAAAAGAAAACTCCTTGAAGGTCAGCCATGAGTCCTATAGGTATTGTATGAAACAGAGTCCTCCATTCATTCTCAAATATTTAATATAGAGATGACAACAGGGGGAGGGAGGAGAAATGCAGAGGAGGAACTGAAGTAACTGCACCAGTACATAAATATGGATTAAGTTATGGACCAACCTTCAGCAATCCAGGCTGGTAAGGACAAGGAGCAGCATCTTAACAGCCTCCTCTTTTTATCCCACCCCTGGGAACAGTGGGGTCGTTACTGAATCTTAACTCTTTTTCTGCATTTCTCATTTAGAAAATGCCCAAAATGGAAACAAAACACGCTGTTCACTGAGAAATGGTCTTATTTGTTTGTTTTCCCCCTTTTTTTTTATGTTTTGGTTTGGGCTTTTTTATTTTGCAGGTGGTGAGGGTTAATAATAAAAACAGTTCAGGTGAAGCAGAGCTTTTTAGGATATCCAGTTGTGTTGCTTTGGTTTTGTTTGTTTGTTTTCTATTAGCATTAATCTACTTAATTCATTTTCATCCTGTTGGGAATCAACAGGAGCTCATGCCTGTTCCCTCATTCCTCCAAGTTCAGCAGGCTACACTGTGCTTTGGTTCCTTGCTGGCGCAGACTACACAATGATTTTGGCAGCTCCCGTGAGGGCTGGAGCGCTGCAAACCTGAAATTACCCCTCTGCCTGCTCACGTGCTTGGGCAGGGGTGAGCAGGCTGCACAAAGACTCTCCATGCCCTTCACCCATCTCCTGGGCACAGAGCAAAGCTTATGACCAGCTCCACGGGTTTGACGTGATGCAAACATCCAACATGTCACTGGGATCCTGCGTACGCGTCTCCGGTAACATCTCTAGAATAAGGACTGTATTACAGCAGATCACAGTCCTTGCCTCAGCCAACCATTCCCCAACTGCACACAAACTCATTTCAAACCTCAAACGTGCCAGATACTTCATGTATTTCTTTTTCTCTCTTACTGACTTTGCAAGGCCACATCTGATATAAATAATATCAGCATCCACAAAGTTATGGAAAAACGAAGCTGAAACCCCACCGACTCCATCCCACTTGTGCCAGTGGCCACCTCTTGCTGATTTCACAGCAGGAATCATAACTTCTTTCTACTTCTTTATTTTTACTTCTTAAAACAACTCTCGGCAGAGGGCCAGCACTTGATGAAGAACGAGACAATCCCACTGGGTGCTCTTCATCCGTGTCCTGCCAGCACTCCTGGCGCTAACCGACCTGCCGCTCAGAATTTCCAGCGCCTGTGCAAGCAAAACACCGTGCTCACACCAGGGAGGATGTGCTCCCTGTTCTGCTCCCTTTGCTCTGCCCCTGTAACTATCACCGGACAGCATACAGCGGGAGCCTGTCAGATCTGCTCTCGTGAAACGAAGCACTCCAAGCCACATACTAAAATCCTGGTCTGAGTTGTTGGAAACCTCTGCGGGAAGAGTAGCAGCAGCAGATGTGGTATTCAGAAAGGCTAATTTCTGCCGAGGGAAATGAGCCTCCCCATCCACCCTTCTTGATCAGCAGTGAAAGGGGAGGAGAGGAGAGGGCTGATGCAGAGTCATCCTTCCCTCTGAGCCACCTTCTGGGGTCCTTCTTTCTCTCCATCAGCTACAGAGGAAGCTCACCTCCCTCGGGCTCAGCTCCCTCAAAAGCCACACTGTCCAGACAAAGCTCAAGCTCTGACAAAAATAATTAGAACTACTGATGGACTAAAAAAAAAAAACCCAACATCTTTTGGGTCTGGTATTTACTGAGCAAAAGAGTGCAGGATACTTTCACCCTCCTGGCAAACTTGCCTTTGAGTTGCCAGCAACTGATGGCAGCTTTGATGGAAAAATATGTTGAGCCTCAAAAAGCACGGAGCTAGATTCTCCTTTGCTGCTCTGTGGGTCAATCAAAGAGACAGATTCATAAATGGAAAAGCTTCTGTCATCTCACAATAGCAATACACAGACAGACTGCCTCTTGACAGGGGAAAAAAAAAAAAAAAACAAGGCTACAAATAACATTGATGTGGTAACATTTTTAAAATCAGTAATGAGAAGTCCCGAGGGAAGCTCATCCAGAGCCTCAAGTGCCAGCCAGTCTTACAACGTTTTGGCAGAGGCAACTCTGGAAAAACAAGGTGGGGATATTTGCTTTATGGCTTGCAGATTGCCTCTGTCAACACAATCAGACCTCAGTCGTTCCCTTCGGCCATGAGCAGAGACCAAAATGTTCTCGAGATACTGAACTCAGACAGGCTCCTCGGGACCACTCACCTTGGGTCTGAGAGGGGAACATCTGGCTACCTCACAGCAGCTGCATCTCACCAGAGTCCCTCTCTCAGTGACCACTGCTGAACATGAGCATGAGCTGTGCTGCTGGACTTCTCCCCAGACACAAATTTCAGTAACTATTACCCAGGGCTCTTTGTACGTAAGCAAGCTGCCCACCCTACAGTCTACTCACTACAATACCTATCAGGTGGCCCTCCAGAAACATACAACCCTTGGTCATACTTCCCATCAAAGTTCCAAGGACTTCACCTCCTGAATGGCAGAGTGAATTAAACCAAACCATTCACAGCAATGCCTAGCACAGGGAAAACTGCAACATCACCACCACACAGAATGAAGCAGGACAGGAACTTCCTTGTGCTCTCAAAAAAAGAGCTAGCGAGTGAGCTTGGTACAAGACACCTTCACCAGCAAGCAAAGGTTTTTGTCCAGTTAACATACAGCTTTCTGTCCCAAAGGACTTCCCTGCTTTCTGCAGAAGTTCCACTTACCTAGGCTTCCAGATGTCCTTAAGCTGCTTCATGGCCACTTTTCAGAGCAAGCATGTGGCAAATGGAGAACTGTTCCCAAAACGAAGCCAAGCGTTTTACAGGAACTGCAGATGTGACTCCTAACATTCCTAACACAAACACTGGCTTCCTTGAGTGTATTTTGTAAGCAATCACTTCATTCAAGGCAAGCATGAAAAAAAAATCCCCAAACACCCAAACCACCACTCTTATAACAAATAATGGCTTTAAATATATATATATAAATAAATAAACCCCCAACCTCCCCCCCCATGCACCTGCCCAACTTGTGTTTACTAAAGATTTCTCTACTCACACCGTTACAGGGAATTTGAAAGACTATTTCAAAGCTCTACAACATCTGCAGCATCTGCTGCACACGTGCCCACCCCACAGCAGCTCCTGCTGCTGGGGTATTGCAGGAGCCAGAGCTATGAGAGACTTTGGGAAGACACCAGCGCAGCCTCCCCGGAATGCTTTACAAACTCCCTTCTTACATTTGGGTTGAAGATGGAGAAGTGAGTGACTATTTCACCAGTTTCATCTCACTGGTGACTTTATGACTTGGCACTGTGGCAACAGCCTGAAACAGAGCGCTGTTTCAAAGCATTAATATCAGAGACTGAGAAAAAGGGCTGCTACAGTCAGACAGGCAGCCCTGGAATAGTTTATATGGGACACATTCAGGATCTTTATCCCACTGTGGACTGACAGCAATCCAGAGATTTCTGTTTCCCTGGCTGCTTTTAAGACAATGGTTGACACCTTTCAAAGTTTCATTTTTATCAAGAGAACAGAGAAGCAAAGGGTAAAGCTGCATAAGGAAATACTGCTCTGGGGGTAAACCAGTGCAAAATAAACATTGTTTGTAAGATTTCAACAGGAACAACTCCCTACTCCAGAAGGAAAGATGCCTCACTTACTAAAAAATGAGACTAGAGCATCAGATCACAGAAATCAAAGAAAAGCAAAATTTTCAACCCCATTATTATTTTTTTTTTTAACCTGTGCATTTCTAGCCCTAAAAACCTGTGGTTTTTTTCTTTTTCCCTAGACTCTGAAGCATATGCTTTCCCCCAGGAGACTGAACCACCGCCAAAAACCACACCGCTATCCAACCATCTTAACATGCTTTGCAAAAACAGTAATTAAAACTCACACAGCAAGAAGAAGGGAGTAAGGCTAGATCGTTTGTTTCACAACAAGGAAAACACCAGCACCAAAAGGAAAAAAAAGGACAAAAAAA
Source organism: Megaceryle torquata (assembly GCA_024611175.1). NCBI lineage: Eukaryota > Metazoa > Chordata > Aves > Coraciiformes > Cerylidae > Megaceryle > Megaceryle torquata. The sequence continues at coordinate 143,763 of JANIJG010005703.1, forward strand.
AGAAAGACAAAAAGATTTGACAGCATACCAACCATCTCAAAGAAAACACGCAGCAGAGCACAGCGGAGAGCTGATGCCAGGAGGTTTAAGAGGTAGGGGAAGAAGAATAAAACCCAGTGGTTTATCTCTTAGCAGTGCTTTTACTAGGCTATGCTTCTACTATTTAATACTAGGTTGGTTGAGATTGAAAATGGAGATTTAAGAGATAGTTTTCTTAATCTTGGCCCTCCTCTGCTTTCTCACCACACCTACACAATTGCCGCATCCAAATAGACCATCCGCACCATCTGAAACAAAGCAGTTGCTAATTACTGTATCTCATTATAAGGACACCTCATCTGTACTTCTTTCAGGATTTATCAGAGAGAGAGGCATTATTTCTCTCTGCAGCACAATTTCCCACTCGAGTGTGGGCAAATGAAGGCAACAGCTATTTAAATGCAATTTGCAACATGGTCTGCGTGTATTAATTTCTTACTGTCTTCTGGGAATGTGTTCCTATATTGGTTACCTAATCCATAAATATATATCCATTTGTTTACACAGATTTGTGGACAGAAGAAAAGTAGAACTACAGCAATAATTTCATTTTGACTGAATAGCACACATATATTACTTTATAATACATAAACACCACCCCATCAAAATGAACTACGGTTACGAAAGCCATGAACATATCCTTACCAACACGGCAGGGCTGGAAGGTAAAATAAAGTGTACTCGTTCACATCAGACATCATTTTAAGGGAAATAACAATGACAACACCAGCAAAGTAACAACAAAATCAGTCTCTTGGGGAGCAGCGACCGGTCAATAGTTTGGCAGACAGAAATAATAACCTGACAAGTTCAGCAGTGAAACAGCAATGCTTTCCCGAAGGCATCAGGTCAGGGGATGCTGCAACTCACCACATACTATGGCAGGTCTCTATCTGAGAGACCAGTGCATCTCCTGAGCAGAGATCCTCTCCCTTTGAGCCACCCAGAGCTAGGACAGCACCCAGAGCTAGGACAGCACCCAGAGCTAGGACAGCACCCGGGCAGGAGGGAAGTAGAGAAGACTGAGGAGCAGAGCTGTTTAGGCTCTGCTTGTTAACAAATAGTGCCATGTAAAAGATGTTACTGAGCCAGAAAAACAGGAGACTAAAAAGGAAATATGAAGCCTCTCATTCTCGTACATTTTCAGCAATTTGGACCCCAGTACATAATTGATACTGTAGCTGCCACTCAGAGGAGATACTGTGGCATCCATGCGTGCAGCCATCTACTGCCTGACACCAAAGGCATCTCCTCACAGTAGAAAACCTCAGCTTTCACACCAGGTTTAGAGACTGTAGCACAGAGTCTATTTTTGTTACGGAAAAGAATGTTTTCAGATCAAATTTGTTTCCAAAACAAAGGAATTCACCTCCCAAAGCCTGCCAGGGAGAGAGGAGGACAACATTCCTTTCTCTGCTCTCAGGAAATTAAAGTTACCCGACTGCTGAGAGGTGTTAAGAAGCCTCAGTCTTCCTGATGCCAATACTGAAAGGTGTCAAATACCTTCACCTCACACTGCCATCAGAAGACGACGAGGGGGCAGAGCACCACAAATCCAACCTCAGACAGAAAGTTTATTTTGTCTCCTCTGAACCAGAAACATTTCAGAGCACTGATACATGCGGGTCCAAGTTATTTCCTCTTTAGCATTTTTTTTCCCTTTAGCTCAAAGGAGCTGGTACCATTTCCAAGTGATGGGTGCTTTTCAGTGCAGGGCTGGAGAGCCATTCCTCTGAAGCTGTTGCTCCACAACTGACAAAGGGAACAACCCAGCCCATAGAGAACTTCCCTCACCCAGCAGCAACCTAAACTACAGCCCCTGGAATAGCAGCTGCAGTACTGTCTGCTGGGTTCATAAAGAGCAGCTGTAGCCAAGGCAAGCCCCCAACTTCTCCAAGTGGCTGAAGAAAGTTTACTCAGCCCCGGGCCTGTGCCAGGCACCAGGATGATCATGTCTACACACCTTCCAAGGGAGACAGATTATACAAGTGTACATCCTTCTCCTAGAGATGAAGCAGCCCTCTTAAGCTGGCTAGCCAAAAAAAGAGAGCAAGTCACTTCTGCTCGGTAAAGATTCTCTTTCTGTGAGACCTCATGGATGGAAATCCATGCTAAAGATTCATGCTAAAAATTCCCAATGGGAAATACACTACTAGGAAAAGAAAGATAATAAACCTGTTGTTAAACTATGATTCATATTATCTCAGTACACAGGCTACATCATTTTCAGACTGTCATCCAGACTCTGACACAATGGGCAACAAGCACCTCATCAGCGTGGGAAAGGAAGCCTGCCCAACATGCTCATGAAGAGGGAGCTGAGGTTTCTCAAAGACCTGATACAGCAATAACCAATGCCTCTGGGAGTCCAAAAGAAAGCAGGAAGCAGCAAGTTGGGAAATAATGGGAAAGTGTGGATATTTAAGCTTTAGGTCCAGTTTTAAGTTTTGGTTCTCACCTCACTTAAGACTTTTTTTGCACCAGTGTACAACAGGCACCAATACAAGCCACTATCCAAAAATTTAGTTTATTTTTTCCTGTTCTCCAGTTGTAGGAGGTTCTGTAATGCTTCATTTTCCTGGAAAAGGATGTTAAACATATTTGGTGGGCATAGTAGTCATATGCTTTTTATGCTGTGCATTTGCCATTGCTGATTTTTTTTGTTCCATGCTTTCTCAAAATGGTCAGAAGGAAAGCACAAGTTTCTGAAGCTGCTGAGATTTTCATAGCTCTTGACTCAAGAAAATAAATACAAATTAAACCAAGGGCTCCAAAGGATCTTTGCCTTCTCCTTGGCAAAAGCAACTGCAGCTTCTCTGGAGAGTCTCGGCCATTGCCACCACACAAAGCTTGCCCAAACAACACCAATAAGAAGGTGGTTTGGGTTTTTTTTAGTAGCAACTCCTCTGTGTTCCCTCCCCAGGAACAGTTGGTGTTGGATTCCAAGAGTTTAACACCAATATCTTCCCTCACTTGACACATCTCTTCAGGTTCGTGTGCCCACACATTAACACACAAAGGAGGGAAGAAAAGAGTTGGACACACATTAAAAGAGAACACAAGGGTTAAGTGGGCATAAACTGTAGGCTGTGAAAAGAAAGCTTTCCAGGCAAACTTGTCAGACCGTGGAGCAGCCTTCCAAAGGGAGAGATGGAGAGGATCCAAGTTGACACAAGGCAGCACTGAGCCAGTCTATGAAAAGGATTAGATAACTGTCTGCGTGTGATAACAGAATATTATGCCTGATGAGCCAAGTAGCCCTTTACCATCCCACCTTCCTTTGACAGAAACAAGGACGTTACTTTAAGAAGTGGCAACCCGCAGACTATTCTGTGGGTTGTGTTTGTTTGTTTAGGTTTTGTTGTTTGGTTTTTGTTTCTTTTAATTCTACTGAGTCAGAGTAGATCTCTCTTCTCCCTAAAGCCATGCCAACACCCATCAGAGAAGCTATTTAACAGATCAGAAAAAGCTTTTAAAATTAATGGTTTAAAATTCACCCAATTTAGTTTAAGAAGGTGAGAACAGTCACAGCAGGCTTTAGCAGGCGGGGCAGATCTGCACTGTTAGCCATCTTATTCACCAGGCTTGCAGGAGCCTGCGCCTTGTCACGAGGATACCAGAGATATGGAAACCTCAACTGCACCGAAGGCAAACAGAGCTAAAGAGATTGACACCAGCTGTTCGGCTGCAATGACCCAGTAATCGTCATGATTATGTGTCCCAGTTACTGGGGCACTCTGCTAGAGGGATAAGCAGGTCATGATTGTCACACTAAGCTCTACTCAAAAAAGCACTAAACATGAGGACTAAATGTTCAAAATAATTTCCTTCTCAAGTACCTCAGTGTTTGGGAGCTTGAGAGAAGACAAGTTCTAATTGCCAGAGAACATTACTGCTTCAAGGGATTGTGCCAGGAATCCCATGTCTCAAAAGCAGGTCCTGGGAGCACCACCTGGACTTGCTCAAGAGCGCTGCTACTTTATCCAGTTGAAAGCTGAGGTCTTCTTCAAACGTACCTTGGGGGATGACTATGCCATGCTGAATTCCCAGGACTCCCCAGAAGCCTTCTCTGTGTCCTGGTGGAATTAGCAGGGGGGCCAATAAAACACCAGACCACCACTCTAAATCAAAGTCAGTCATCTCAAACTCTGGGCCATGGCAGGAGACACCTTTCATGAAGATGCAAAACATTTCCCTTGACTTTGATAGGGAAACAGCTCCCTTTTTCAAGTTCTCACATACTTGTTTTCTTACTTATAGGGTTTATTATTTTTTTTTAATAGAAGATATTGCACATAAGGTCTGCCACCTATTAAAATATAAGCTTTGAAGGTAGAAAAAACTTCTGGAAATTTCCTTGAGAATACTGCTGAACTTTAACGTATTGGGAGTCATCATTATTTCCATACAAGTGTGTTCTTCATTACTTGGTAATAGAACAATAATTGCTCTTCAGTTATGCAAAATGCACCTCTAATTTGGTAGGGGTTTCTGAAGAGGTAATGACAGATGTTTAAAAAATGAAATGTGAGAATATGAAACTTGTTATGTCAAAGATAATGGTACCCATGAAGTAGCCTGCCAGCTGGGTCACAGTCTCAGCTGGTATAAAGGAATGATGCTGATATTCTGACTTATGTATTCTTACACAGTGAACCTGGAGCCAAATTAATCATCTTACTTTCTGCTTTAATCTCACAAATGAAGCATCATCAGTGTGGGTCAATACCTGACATCCCGGCTTCCCCGAGAGCTTGCTGCACACTCTAGGGAAGGCTGCCAGCAATTCAGCAGAAGGCATTTTTTCCCCTCTGAAATGATACCTCCTGGTTATAAAATATACTGAATGTGAAATAAAAAGATATCAATCTAAATCTTCCCTTGTTTCCAAAACTAGATTGCATATAAAACCTGCTACAAACTATATTTTGAGGGACAATCTTCTGTAAAAAAGGATGATCTATGCAAATTTCCTCCATCCCTTTCTCTTCAACTTCGCTGCTGTGAGCAAGGGCTCAGTGCAGCATTTCAAAGATGGCATGTTCACCGACAGCCCTTCCAGACAAAATGTCAACTCCAGACTCCGAGCACTTGCATTCATTAAGGATTCTGTTACTATGCTCCTAAGATCAAGAGCAGCACATTCATCCAAATGTCATCTGTGCGTGCAGATGCCGTACCAAGTGCACCTCCTCATATGACTAATTTTCCAATTAAGACTGAAACACTGTTGTGCTAAAACCACAACAAACACAAGGGAAGATCTCGTTCTTGCACCACGGGGATTTATTATCAAAGGTACTCTAATTTTACTCTAATCTACTTGCTGTTACCCAGCAAAGTACTGACTTTTACAATACCTAAACTTTTCACTGCAAAAATTAACTGTCTTTTACTGTTTTGAAGCAGTTTAGCATGACATCCACAGGTAAAGCAAACACTTAGAAAGCTTGTTTCACCTACTCTGATCTCTGTACCACTGCAGCCATATTATTAGCAGGACTGAAACTACCTAATCTGAGACTTGTTCACATCCAGCTACATAAACTCCACCACAGCAGTGACTGCTGGGTAGATGTATCCTGAGGAAGCCCAGGAAGGATGATACTCTGTCTGGAAGAATGATAAAACAACTATCACAGAGTGCAAAACTTTGAGCTAGGGGAGCCCTGTTTAATCTAGTGGAAAAAGACATAATGAGATGCAGTGCTTGGAAGCTGAAATTACATAAATCAGACTAGAAATAGGCACACATTTTTAACAGTGAGAACAGCACACCGCTGCAGCCGTCCACCTAAGGATATTTCAAATACTCCATCACATCAAGTCTTTAAAGTCAGGGCTGCTGACAGATGCGCGACACAGCTCAAAAGAGAAATGCCAATAATCCTTAGATGAAGCTCTGTCTTTTGCACCACGCTCTGGCTCAAATGAGATGAACATAAATGGTCCCTCTTGACCTTAAAAATCTACAATGCCACTCCTAGTAATGGTAAAAAGCTCTTTAAGCAGGTGTAGCTCTGTACGAGCCCGAGAGATGGCAAACTGCATGACAGTTTTGTGCCAGTAGCCCGTGTCACTTCCATCCCATATGAACTGTCTGACAGAGCCAGGCTGGACAGCTGGCATTCAGGAAACAAATACAGTCCCTCACTCCTGGGTTGGCAGCAGCTGCAAGAACTGTAAAAAAAACCAAAACCAAAACCAAAAACCAAACCGTGTACCTGGACGAAGCAGCTTCCCCCCAAAACATCAGCTGCCCGACAGTGGCAGGGACTTTGAAAAGAAGGAAAGAGAAATGGGTCTAATTCACATTTTCCAACAGAAAATTGCTACAGTGTGGTCTTTATAAAAATGGCACAGTAGGAACAATAAAACATTCTCTCCTCTCCAAATAACTAAGCAATTTTAAAGCAGTTGATCCCGGAAACCCTCTCAAAAGGTTAGCTGTGGCTCAACAAACTTTAAAGATGATCATTTTTAATTTAATTTAAAGTTGAATATCCTTGTGTAATAATGGCAGAGATGAAGGACTATTAGGGAATAATCTTGTTTACGGATCAGTGAACTCAGAAGATTGCCAAGGCACGGTGAAACATTCCTTATTCACACCTCATAATTAAGAGAGTGCTCTGCAGAGACAGGATGCTGCAATATTAAACTCATCTTCATCATTAGAAAGCTGCTCATTTGGGCTGGGATGTCACTAAGAGGGTCTCATTTGGTTCCAGCATTTCCAAACTCACGGAAGAAAGCATCTTCAATCCATCAGAACAGCACACTCCCAAAGTGTAACAGAGGGCAGAGAAAGCCTTTGGTCTATGACAGAATCATGGCTTGTGTGGAGAGAAAAACACCTCCCTCCTTCTCTAATGCCACCTGAGAGCATTTCTCTTTTAAAGGCAATGAAAGGAGAAAATACGCTTCTCTTAATTAATTCACAGCCAAAGGCTCTTTTGATGGGAGTCAAGAGGCCAAATCAGATCAAAGGAAATAATACAACAAATGGTGACATGAAAGCCCTGGGACAGCTATTCTAGCTTGAGGTGTCTAGATCTTCATACTCAAACCCAACAGATGCTGAAGCTTTCAGCTTGGAGGAATGGGGAGAGGGACAGGGGGCTCTAGCCTTTCAGCAAATTTTAAGAGAGAAATTTTATCAATTTACTGGCAAAAATACAAAGTCTTCTGAGGTAGATCTGTTTAAGATCTACCAAATCCTTTATGTAAGTCTCTACTCGATGCCAGATTTTGGTTGTGAATTCAGGTGAATACTCAAATTTTCTGCCCTTTGGTTTAGGGAGGTAAAGCTGCTCTCTTGATGACAGAGGAAACACTTAGATGGAGAGGTCACACACCCCCTGGGTCCCAGGCAGCTAAAATAGCAGATGCAGCCCCTTGGCACTGTAACTACACCACAGAGGAGAAAACTGCTGAAGCCAAGAAAAAACAATGACAAGGACTCAGTCTCATGAGTGATTGTCTGAGCTTTGCCCAAGCTAGGGTACTTGGAGTTACTACTCATCCCCAAAGAGCAGCTCAGAAAGGGAGGATATCTAGTAAACCCCTTTCTAGGTAACTGAGGCCCAGATAGAGCAGCTACAGAGTTTGATGGTGTCCCCTCTGGCCCTGGAATCAGCCAGGCCCATCTTAGCTTAGATCAGCATCTTGCTCCAGCCTTTCCCCTGTAAGGGGAACTAGGGCAGGGAGTCACAAGATGCTCTTCGGCCAAAGGCAGTGCAGAGAATTCAAAACACAGTAATAAAAGGGACTTGGATTTTCCATTCATGTTTTTACTGCACATCATAATTACCTACACAGTCTGCAGTCAGAACAGAAGAATAAATAATACAGAAAAAAAAAAAGGGTGGTGCCATAAATCAGCACTGAAAATACAGCTTGTGAATAGCATGAGCATCTGGCACATTTAGAAAGAAATGGAACAGCAACAACAAGCAATAATACACTGAATAAAAATCTAAGATGACAACCCCACCCCCCCCCCCACCCCCCCCCCCCCCCCCCCCCCCCCCCCCCCCCCCCCCTCCCCCCCCAGATAGACATCAAAGAGGTTCAGGAAAGGGTAATAAGGCTCATCAGACAGACAGAATGACTCTTGCATGAGAATACTCCTGGAATGGGAGTACATATGAAGCTACCATTACATTATTAAGGGCTTGGGAAAGTGCATGAGAGAAATTACTTTCTACTTGTTATCACACAAAGTCAAAGGACTCCCCGTGAAATTATCAGTTTTCAAGCAAAGGGAAAGACTTCATGAAATCACAAAAGTCATTGCAACAAGATGACCTCAAAGTCGGAGGAGAGAAGGGTTCTAAAAAGGGAATTAAGCAACTCCACGCTGGACAAGTCCCCAGAGAGTCTTAAACAGTGCTCCAGATAAAGCATCCAGATCCATAGATTCTAAACCACTGACTGGCACACATTCAGCGTGCAGATGAAGAAAGATAACCCTGTATTTGCCCTATTCTCTTCTCTAAGCATCTAGTGATGACCACAGGCAGAAAAACAGACACTAGAGCTAGATGGGCAGCTGGTTTAATGTGCTTTTCTCCCAATGTTCTTCTGTTGTATTGAATATACTGATAGGAGTTCAATAGCCAAATCCTAATATCAAGAAAAAGGAGTTTGTTGGGTTAGGTTTTCCCCCCCATCCCCTCTGAAGAAATAGAATGCAAAAAATCCTATATTCATATTCGTGCACAGCACTAGAGCAAATGCATGAACAAATGCCTTCTGGGTGGAAAGCTATCCCTCCTCTCCAAAAGTTTATACAGGCAATGAATGAAGGAATTTGGATTTCCATACTGAATAATTCCATGATGGAGATACTATTCAGGATCATGAAAGTGAATCCACACTACGCCAGACAAGATCAGCAAAGGAATGCTGATCTGTAACAGATAGATTAGAAACACCAGCATTAGCAGCCATTGAGATCACAGAGGAGGTGACAGCTTTCTGAAGATGAAGATTCCTGCTGCTTGCACCAAAACCATTTGTATTATAAGCAATTCATCTTCTGAAATAAATGAGTGACAATTAATGCTGGAGAGAGCCGAGAAGAATAGCAACAAATTAATTGAGCTTACTACCAAAATAAAAAAGCAGCATCTTTGCTTGAACACACTTGCAGGTAACTCCCAGGCTCAGCAATGACACAAACTGCTGTCATGAGATCAGGCAGAGGTTACAGTAAATGCAATTAAATTAAGCAATGCCAAAATATTGCAAGAGAACCCAAGGCCATTACGTTACAGCAGGTTTGTCTCTGCAGAATTGGCTAAAACTGCATTTTAGGGGAGGCAAATAAAAGTAATGTTCCCTGTGCCTTCCACCCCTGACTAAGAAGTACTCTTTCCCTGAATTTTATTTTGAACAAGCAGTGAAGTCCCTGTCTCCATAGAAAACAGAAAAGAGCCGGTTTTTCCTTCTGATTTTCCTCTTCTAAAATGAATACCCAGCAGGCCTGTTGGCATCTTTCACAGATTAAAGAGAACTGTATTTTATTCAGCAGTTTTTGTACTAGAACAACCCAAGTGCAACCGTAGTTTGTTTCAAAGTACAAATTTTACACTTAAGATTTGCAGAACCAAGGGATTCATAGGTCACAAAAGAAGAGATTCGAGTGGACTTTCAGCCCTCAGCCTGAACAGAGGACCTAAGGCAAACACACTGCCAACCAAAGCTTTAAACATATGGAAAAACTGCATTATCCATATGGCAAAAGAAAGATGCTTTAAGATAAACCAAACCTAACTTTAAGAAAGGAGGTGTAAAAACAAATAAAAATAAAACCAACCACCAACCACCACAGCATATTCTATGGAAGATCTCTGTTTAAACAACCACTGCACGATGAGTTGTGGCAGTTCATGAGAATTCGTAAGGCAAAGCAGATGTTGAGAGACCTGTCAGACCTGGGAAGCAAACACTCGATAGCAGCCCAAGCACAAACTTTGTCTTTCAAGGCTCGTTTCGGCCAGTATCTGAATTTCACCATGGATGTTTGGGAATGTGGAACACATTTCCAAGAGTCCCTTCTGCGTTGCAGCTTCCTGGACATTCACATTCTGGAAATTGCTTGAAAGAATAGAAACAATAAAAATCTGCATTTCAAAGATCTGAGGTTGGGGGAGAAATGTGCGTTCCAGTATTTCCAAGCCAAGTAGAGGATTAAGGTTTCTAATTCACTAGTTGGAAAAGAATATTGGGATAACTGAATTGAAAAGTGAAAGTGGATTTACTACTTTTCTTCTTTAGATTAAGTTTGTAGTCAGGGAAGGATCTATTCATCTTGGAAAGCATACAAGGAAGATGGAAGCATTAGACCTGCTAGCAGAGCTTGTCTTTTTCAACTGAACATTAAATCTCAACAGCTACTTCACACTAAATAAATAAACAAATGAAATTAAGCAACATTCGACACACAACTGAACTATGCACCTAAAGTCATATTTGATAAGGCTGGTGTCCTCAAGGCTTTGAGGAAATGATTGCTTGTATTAGCCTGTGGAAACCTAAATCTAGGGAGCTTAATCCTCAGAGTCTGCTGTCCTTCACTTAATAGGTGCTGTGATTGCCAGGTTCGCAGAGATATGGACCCACTCAGAAACCATTGCTCATTAATGAGGTAGGTGGCTACAGGTGAATCCTTCACTCCCGAGAACAACCTAAATGTTTCCAGAAGATGTCCAAAAAGGTGCCTGGAAGTCAAAGATGCAAGAGAAAAAACTGTTCAATTAGATTAGCTCTGGGGAAGAATTGCAATAATCTGGGCATCACCTGTCTTCAGGTGTTGTGAGTTGTTGTTGGGTTGGGGTTTGTTTTTTTTTTATTTCCTGGGTGACTGAAATACCATTCTGTGTCAAACTAACACAGATTTACTGCAGGGAAAATGACCTGGCAAACCATTAACTTCTTTCTGTTTCTCAGATGCTGTTAATTCCTTGACACTGCTTTACAGGGCTTTCAGTGAAAGCCAATGAACACGGACATGCTGCTATTTCAAACGCTGGTTTAATGAGACTGCCACAAACTGTGAATAGAAAAGCAGTCCTGTGAAGTAAAGGGAATGAACAGTCTCCTGTGAGTCAGCTCTGGGACATGCAGACTGCACCTACAAATTGGGGATTTCCAATTAGCAACAACAGGGAACAGAAGACGCCGCTGTACAATGGAGTCACTGCAACTGCAGGGCTTAAATGCAACTTCAGTTAATGAGAGGAAAAACACTGCTCCCTCTGCATTAAGTGATCAGCATCTTTCAGAAGATGGAAAAAAAAATAAAAATAAATAAAACAACAACAAAAAAAACCCAAACCCAACAAACCAAACCACAACACAAAACCAGCCGTTAAACTTTTCCTCCTGATTTGTTTTGTGCAGCGTGGTTCTTTGTCCCACGTGCAGTTTCCACTTACAAATTCACCAAAAAATGGATTTTTCATGGACTAAATAAATGTTTAAAGGATCTTTAAAAGGCTAAAAAGTCTCCCCTAAAAATAAATAAATGAATGAAATAGCTAAAACATGTTAAGTCATCATCAGCTATGAAAAATAACATCAGAGGCTTTCTTGCCCATTTTTAACAACATTTGGTGCACATGAAGCCAAACTAAAGTTTATTTGCAGCTTACAGAAACAAACAGGGCCTCTTGATACTGTCACATATTCATAGTCCAGGAGATATTATTTACTTTCCACTTTCTTCTCGGAAGCACTTAAAAAGAGGAAGAGAGGTGTTTTTCTGTATTGCAAGATAAACAATACAGGTTCCTGGCTTTTGCTTGGCTTTCCATGCTCCCTCCTCCTCAAACCCAGGCAGCAAGCACAGGGAAATCTCCTGAGTTAGGTACAGGATGGAGCAGATCTGATCCCAAAGCTGGAGAAAAGAGGTCAAAAAGAAACCAGGCTTTGCAGCTCATGGAGCAGAAACCCATTCGGGGGGGAGGAGAAGATGCTGGAAAACCCTGGAGGGACCTTGCTCCCTAGCTGAGCAAAAGCAGAAGACTGAATCAGAAAGACAGGAGGAGTGGGGAGCACATGGAGGATGCAATAAGCAGTACAAGGACATAGACGGGAGCCCCTGAATTGGCTGGACAAAGACTTTGGGGCTAGGAGTACAGGAGGGACCCTGGGAGAGGGAATTTAACACTATTTTTTGAAGAAAGCAACAAGATTCAAATGGCAAAGCCTGAGGAGCAAAGACTGGAAGCAATTAAACGACCAAGAAGCAAGCAAGGGAAGAGATGAGGGACAGGCTGGAGTAGACAAGACAGGATAACAAACTGGGGAGAGAGGAAGGAAGGAGCTGCCAGAAGAAGCTGCACATGCTGGGGTTTATTCTCCTCAGAGTCTGAAAGAGAATGTCATGTCATTGCATCACCTCTGTTAGCAAGTAAGGGGAGAAGTCCTCACCTCTTACTACTGGCTCCTACAGAGCACAATCTACTCCTGCCACCAGCCACTATTGCTTCTTGCTCAAAGCAGCGGATGGATCTGAAAGTTTCAATCCTGCTCTAGGCAAATTTGGTTTATTTAGCAGGGGGTTGGACTAGCTGAGCTCCAGAGGTCCCTTCCAACCCCTACCATTCTGTGGTTCTGTAGTGCAACTGTTCACACCCATGTGCCTCCCCACTGCAAAATTTCTGGCTATTCACTTGTTTTGAAAAGCAAGGAAATTACACATCCAGAAACTATGCCAGAAGTACTTCAAAAGATTACAGACTGAAACAAAAAAAAACCTGAGGAAATACCAGCACTTGTTAGTTTGTACACAGAAAAATTACCAAGAAGTTGTTAATCTGTCTCAGAGCGGGACTTGAGTAATGTGAAGTAAATAGGGCATGGGGCCATGCTCTGGACAAGGAAGAAACAAAATATTGAATAGTTGCTCATTAAGTGAGCACCATCCATGCTGGGCAGAGAATAAAGCAAGGATCAAGCAGAAAAAAAAAAGATATGTGATAGTGCAATTAAAAAATTGTCAGAGTATAAACACACAATGGGGCCAAAAATAAATCAGGCCTTTCTTATCTGTCGAGTGCACAACTTTGCAGCCTAATGATGTCTAAACATGTCTTTGTGTGTGTGTGCAACATTAGTCATCACCACTCCAAAGCGATGCTGTTAAATAAACTTTAGTTAGCAAGCAACGAGTTCAGTTACTTGTATTGAAAAAGCACTTGCAGATTTCAAAGATTATGACACGTCACGCCATGAGCATGCACACAAGAGACAGTCTTTGGATTTTAGGGGGGAGGCCTTAAAACAACAACCACATCACACAAATGGAGGTGGAAAAGAAGTGTTCATTACTGTGCCTAATCTTCCAGCACACGGTGTGGGAGCAGAGAGCTGTAATTATTCTCCCAAGATGACATGAAGGTTCTCTGGAAGACAGTCATGGGCCAGAGCACATAAATCCTTGGCCGAATCCAAGGCTTTAAGCATAGGGGCACCACCTCTCACGTGTTTCTAGACTGCAGCAGAGTCTTCTGGTGGGCTCAGCTACCACCTAGGTATGACAGTAAACATCACTGACTGATGGGCAAAGGGGAAGAAGATTGATGGGGGAAGATTTTCTAAAAAGACAGGACAGAGACAGCAGTAGCTGGAGATATTGGTCAGAGTCACAATGGAAAAATGGTCTAAGGAACTGAGTTCAGAGAAGAGTAAACCACAGACCAAACCCACCTCTGTAATACACCTCACCAAAGGGGCCTGAACTTCATTTGTAACTTCAATAGCAACAACAGCAGAGCCTTAGCAAACCTGCTGCAGTTTCAAAACTTTTGCCACACCATAGAAGCAGCATCCCACAGTTCCCAGCATAAGAATGACACCTAATCTGTCATCTTTCAGCACATACTGTGCCTTCCTAGGCCTTGGGACTCAGGACTACATATATTTTGGGGTGAAGCTGCATTGTCCTATTCTCAGCTGGATTTTAAACATCAATTCCAAAGCCAGCCTATGGCCAGCGACAATTCAGCTGATCCTTTTCTCTCCTTTCACACAGAGGAGAATCCAACACCAGCCTTTCCTCAGAGCACTGCAGACTAGGAGTTTGCTCCTTTAGTTTCAAAACCTCACAAACCTCAGGAGATCACCAGTGAGAGAGGAAGGGAAAAGGGTAGGCTGGCTCCACTGCTTAACGCTCCAGGTTACACATTTTGCTTTCCTAGAAATGAAAGTAATTTTGACCCCTAGACTCCTAGACCTTTTTCACCACAGGCTGAATCCCAAACCAAGCTACTGCCCTGAAATTTCTCCACTATTTCTATGGCGTTTGCAAAGCCCCACATCCCTTCTTTGTCATTTTGGTGTTACACAGCAAGGACCTTTTAGGCTGGCAACAAGTATCCACGTTTTTCTTTTGTTCTGTGTTTACCCCAGACCAAAATAATACGTTAAGAACAGTTTCCTTAGTGTTTTCTCAGAGGCACACAGCATTTGTTACTGCAGTGCTTTGCACTGTGATGAGGTAGCAGTCAGCAGGCAAACGCAACCACCAGCGACGGTGGGAAGCATTAAAAAAATGCAGCTGAACCTTCCACTTTTTGCACAGGAATTTCATGTTAAAGAGGAAATGTGCTAGACTGTCAATTAGTTTAAAAAACCTTAAAAAAAAAATAATCATTGCTACACAAGAATTGGAAATAGAAGCACCCAGTGAAGGAAAGCCAAATCATCACCAAGGAATTGCTACATTATGTGTGCCAACACTTTCCCCCCCACCTTCTCCCTCCTTCACAATGGAGAACAGCATCTGTTTCAGCTCAGACAGTGACCACGCATGCTGTGAGGGGACTCAAGGCAGATACATTATGACCTCAACATACTTTTCCTCATAGTATATCAATCTTAGGTCTAGTGCAGCTATCCCTGGAATGCACCACATTCTGCAGAGCATTTCCATTTTCTTTTCCCTGCTACTGCAAAAGAGAACAACAGTGCTGCCAGTTTAGTCATCAGATCACATTTATCCCTGCTACAGCCTTAAGGATTTCATTGAATTTTGAATCAATGGGGTTTTGTGCTTGGATCCCACAGTGCTAATGAGTAGTGAGCTCTCTCTTTTGCACGTACACAGAGATTTAAAGTTATGCTGTTGGGCACAACTCCAAGTACACCTGTTTCTTCATTCTGTCAAAAAAAAAAAAAACAACAAAAAAACCCCAAACCAAACCAAAAAACCCATAAAAAAATACCCCAAACCTAAACAACAACCTACAAAAAAACCCCAAACCTAAACAACAACCTACAAAAAAACCCCAAACCTAAACAACAACCTACAAAATACCCCAGACCTAAACAACAACCTACGAAAAACCCCAAACCTAAACAACAACTTACAAAAAAACCCCAAACCTAAACAACAACCTACAAAAAAACCCCAAACCTAAACAACAACCTACAAAAAACCCCAAACCAAACCATCAACTAATGCAACCATTCATGTATATGGAAGCTGGCAGCAATAAACACTGGTCTATTGTCCATTCTGAGGGCAGAGCCTCACCATCTAAATCACCAACAGCAGATGCAATAAAAATCAGTTTCTAGGTCAACAAAGAAAAAGAGATTTCCTTTTCAAAAACATGCAAGCTATTGAGGAGTCTTGTTTTTCAAGCTGCTTAGACTACAGGCCTACCACAAGCTCATTCACAGAGCTCAAAACTGTCAGGGTGATTAAGAGGATGTCCATGGGCTGAGGAGCATTTAGTAATGCTAAGTGTGAAGACTTATGACACGGCCTGACTACAATTATATGGAAAAGTCAAATAAAGATCATATTTTTTCATTGGGTTCAAGAATTCAAGAAAAAGAGAACGCGTGACAGTAACTACAAGGCCCAACTTGCACAAGGGACTGTGAGAAGTTGTTTGATGTGTGTTACCCTTGTTACACGTATTCATGGATCTTAGAGAGTATTTCTGTGTTGGCCCTGACACTGTTTTTGGACACACATATGTATGACTGCACTGTCATAGTGAAAGCATGGAAGCTCTGGCCTTATTCCAAACAGAAGTACAAGCCTGACATGAAAGTTCCTGTCTGCCCTTCTCCATTTGTGTCATATGGGAGGGCACGTGCTGTCACAAGCCTCTTTCAGGTCTTAAAACTCAGGCAGGTGGATCAAACTCATAAGAGATCCTCATTACCTCGTGTCAGTAGTACATGCCAGCATCCCCCAAAGCTGCAATAAATCGCAGGGATAAAACCTGCAATTTCATCCAGACTAACTCATTCCTTACTCCTGAAGGCACCCAGGACTGCACCACACGCATTCACTGGATATCTGAAGATAAGAGCAAATGACAACAAAGAGCAGAAACCTCTTTGCATGAAGAATTTACATAACTAGCTCCAGTTACTGCTAATTAGACCGATTCCCTTAACTCCTCCATTGCATTTCCCTGCATTTGTCAGTTAGCTCTAGTAACGAGACACATTAATAAATTTATTAAATAGAAACCTAATTAATCACATTGCAACTACTTAAAAGTACAGATTAAGCAGTGCACAACTGTTTCATTCTAACGAAGACCTTAGAACTCCCAACGTGGTGTGCTAGAGAAGCTACCTGAAGCTACTTCACTGTGCTCAATCCTCCCAAAATATTTAAAGTCTTTTCTCCTTCCTTATGCCACGGAAGAGACCTACAGAAGTCAGAGAAACATTGATTACAAAGGACAAATTGTGTAACTAATTTTGGCTATTTGACAGCAACTAGATTTTTCTTCCTTCTGTCTTTTTTTCATCTGTAGCAAGGATTTACTTTCTATTTTTAAGAGATGGATTGTATTTTAATAGAGCAATTCCTGTGTGTGCTTCCTACTTCAGACCATATAAGATGCCAATAGCACTAAAGATAGTGTGCAGAAAATATTGCAACTAATTTAATCTGTCCTATGAGAGGAGTCAGCAAAAGGAAGCAAGGAGAAGACTTCTGTCATATGATGAGGTAGCAGTCAGCAGACCTCCACGTGATGTGGACATCATTTTGAGAGTCAGTGAACAGCAATACGTTTAATTTTGCTGTGGCACAGTACTGCAAAGTATGCTCTGTGTGGTTGAGAATTCAGATCTCTTGAAATTACAAATGCTGTAGCAGCACTTGTATATTTTTATAGTGATAAGCAAACACTGACATTAGCCAAGCAGGTGCTGGTCAAATTGCTGAGGCTCTATGAAGCTGTCATTCCATGCAACAAGAAGTTATCTGACCTTATTCTGTCTTCACAGGAAACAGGAATTCAGAGCAAGGGAAAAACTAGCAACGAAGGTTGCCAACGGTGTTTTAGAGCAGTTTCTTTCAAAGCAACATCCATTAACCCATCCCAGGCTTTCTCCCAAGGCTCTACGGCACAACTCTCACACAAATGTGCAGCAGCAGACTTCCCTCTCAGCCACTGGAACCAAGCCAGCTCTGCTTTGGGCATCCCACAGCAAACCATCACAGAACAGGTTGTTGCAAGCGTGTTGTACACAGTCAGTCTCTTGAAGAGAAGCCGAGCGGTTTACAACACGACAGCCCCTTTTTAAAAAGGAAGTGGTTATGTATGTGCAGAGCTTGGTTTGCCACGTGCAGAAACACTTGAAGAGGCAGCTGCAGAACTGCAAATGCCAGTTGGCAATATGGACAAGTTGCCTCTGAAACCATCCCATGTGCACAGTCTCTCCAACACAACTTCTGCAGCCTCTTCTGAAGAGGCTGGAAAAACAGAGGCTTTCCCGTTGGTGTAAGAAAGGGACATTCCCAAAAGCAGGGACAGAGGGAACGTGTCTGGAAAAAGTACAAAGCAAGGGGGAAAGGATGGAGCAAAGGGGGAAAGGATGGAGCAAAGGGGGAAAGGATGGAGCAAAGGGGGAAAGGATGGA